>JBBPLD010000188.1:0-29558 GCA_038089555.1 Chalciporus chontae | reverse complement strand
GCCACCCGTTCCATCATCCCTGACCACTTGATGTTTGTCAACCCTGACTGTGGTCTGAAGACTCGTGGATGGAAGGAGACCGAAGGTATGACTTATGTCTCTTCCTTGTTGATACCTGGACAGAGTTTAACGGCGTGAATAGCTTCCTTGGTCAATCTTGTTGCCGCCGCTCGTTGGACTCGCGAGAGTTCTTAAACTTCCTAATATTGCGTTTTGTTAACTTATCATAGCCTTCTCGTCTGGGAGGGCTATGCACTTGACCTTGTTGACCTTGGATAATTGCGTTACGATCTCATCAAGCCCAGCCCGGTGCGAGCATCGAGAGGACGCCCCCCTGGTGTCTCACTGAGGAGGCAGGAACTTCGCGCGGTGTGAACCTAGTCATGGAATTCAACGATCCTTTATTGTAGCGTGTCGGTGTCAATGCATATGATATTCCCTTGAACATCTGAACAAAGCCAAGTGGATGATACAATTCACTCATTCAAGTCATATTTTTGAAGTGCCACCGTAAGCAGCAGTCTCCATGTAGCGCTGGAGGTGAGGCGACACTGACGAGACTTACGCAGAATGAAGTCACCGTGCTCGTTGCAGTCAGTCTGGGTCTCGAGTAGGAACTCGGAAATGGAGTGGACTGCTTCACAAAATCCGTGGATCATAGAGTGAAAATATGATTACGTGGCACATGGAAAGCTGCGCTGAGCTAGCTAGACGGAGCGCGGAACAAAAGAAACACAGTTCCGGTGGATGTAAACTGAATGAATGATCAATATGGGCACCCACATCCCAACTCTGCTGGGTTGCGAGTGCTGGATAGCACCGAGATAATAGAATCCCGCGAAGAACGCGCCTGTCACCATCAACACAGACATAGCCAGTTGCTCATCGGGGGTTCTGCCAAGAGTCAAACAGAATCAAGTTTGGATAAGGTATGTTCGTACCCCTGCCCAAAACTGTGCCATACTTGGCTCAGCGCCGGACTAGCGCCTCAGAAGGATGGAGGACGAAATGTGTCGCGGTGAGGCAGTGTGTCAAGTGGCCCACTCCCATCATGCTGTCGAGCCTCTCTAGGGTTTAGAAGCGCCACCGGGCTCAGCTCCTGTCAAGTGAATCTCGTGCCAGACGTCCATCAGCTGAACAATGACAGGAATGATGGACTGGATGCGGCAGAGACGATCTGCGACCTGGAAGTGGAACGAATGGCCCTGAGAGTAGTTGATGGATAGCAAAGTCTACCCAAGTTACAGAGTCCAAGTTATACAACAACTAAGTTACTTCGTCGTTTGATGAAGAGGACTCGACCCACAGCCACAGCCATTTACGGCATTTCTCAAAGAGGAAGCGGCGCGCTATGGTGGTCTTGCCACCAACCACGAGCGACGCTATCTTGTCTTCCTGCGCAGCGGGCTCGCTCTCGCCTCCCCTTCTTAAACCCGGTCATGGACTTACCCTCACCAAGAGAAATAGAACTCGAGACCGCTCTCAGAAAACGGGATGTACAAATCGCTGAACTCACGGTGGGTCTGATGTGCCGCTCCAGAGCGCCCAACCACACTCGGCCGTGTGTTGACATAGTTTCGGCGCCTTCTTAGAGCGAGATTTCGCGTCTGCGCCAGCTCCTTGCTGCACAACCTCAACCAACGACGACGGACCCCGTTACGCTACCTCCTTCACTCGTGTCGGTGCTATTGCCACGCATCAACGAAGCAGCCTCTAGCGGTGCATCCGCTGGCTCTACTTCCTCGAGTACAGTCAATACTGCATTGACGCAACGTGTCCGCTTGCTTCAGGAGGAAAATGACGAATTGTACGAGCTGCTCAAGGATGGTGAAACAGGGAAATTGAAAGAGGAGGTCCGGGGACTCAGGCGTGTAGTGGATAGACTACAGAGTGCTCTCCGAGGTGACCATTCCTCGGGTTGGAGTACGCGCACGCTAACACAATATCCTTCTCAGAGTCCCACCAGGCCATTTCTTCCCTTTCGTGAGTCATTGCTACGCTGCCGACTCATGCATGCACTCACCGTTGGAATCGCAGGACCGAATTGGATAAGTCATATCATGGTTTCCAGTTATTGCGACAGAAACAGATTAATTCGCATGTACATCATCCACCCCCTCGTGATTCGTTCCCTCACCCCCCACATCCACCATCGACGACCAATGGGTTAACCAAGCAACCACCGACGGGCCCTAGAGCACACAAGAAACCCCGTCTATCAGACGTCAAGGTTTCGCCAGCCCGATCAACTGTGTCACTTCCACAGCCAAAAACGCATGCGTCTGTGAAGCACGAGCCTTCTCATTCGCCTCGTGTCTCTCCACCTGAGATTCGTCCCAAGAGCAACGCGAAGATGGAAGTCGACGAAGATTCACATACGCGACCGCGTTCCCCTCAGGATAGAGATCGTCCTCGCCAACGTGACAAAGAACGCCACCGAGAGCGAGAGCGGGATCGTGACAAGGACCGGGAGCGGGACAAAGACCGAGATCGATTCTCGCGTCGAAATGTGGCAGGGGGGGGAGGTGGCGGTGCGGGTCGACGGAGTCGTGGGTTCAGTCACCCGTATGCGGGTGGAGATCGGACGTTGGCAGAAAGAATGGGTCTATAAACTTTCTCTAGGCTTCGAAGTTTCTGTCTTGGATGGGGCACCATGCCTCCTCGTTATACTGTGGTCTATCATAATGTATTTGGTGCGAAAAAGTTCCTCACCTCGTACCGCCTTGTATCGTTAGCTGATTGTGAACGCTCTTCTAGTCCTGTATCCGTAAATTACCGCCCATCTTGTTATTCGCATGAAGTCGGGCAATATGATATACGATACATATTTATGAAGATTCTGACACTAAGCTTGTCATGGAAGAGAGTCCCCAAAGAGTCTTTGCTTTGACAACCGAAGCACTCTCTATTAGTATGAGTCGCCATTGAGACTCATGTAATGTGACTCTGTGAATCACCCTCGTGTTTCTTGATCCCCCATGGGCCGTATACGAAGCTCCGACAATGTAGATCACGGCTTCGCTATCGTCGACACCGAATTCATTACAGTAATATTGAGTGACCGCGGAAGCCCAGACGAAGCGTCGATGCGGTTCTTTTCGCAAATTGCTGCAACTCCTTCATTTGTGACACGGCAAGTACATTTTATTGCACGAATAGTACTTAGATGACAATGTGACAGTGAGGTTGGATGGGTCAGTGGTATTATGGAACACGATTATGTATGTAGGGGTGAACGACTAGTACTGGTATGTAAGGTAAGCGTTCGTGGTGATCATACAAGCATATGATTGTACGCAAGCGATAAGAAACGATTAGAAAAGAGCGATGAGAGGCGAAATGATGGACTTTGGTCTGCGCAATTAGACAACATTATGAGAAGAGGAGAATCAAGGAATGGCGCGAGCGTCGCCCCAGAATGGTTGAGTACAATAGCAGCACACGGCACCCGATGGTAAGATAGTACAGTTGGCGATGCACAGGAAATGAGGGGATCCTCAAGCCTTGCATGGACCGGAAGGATTGTGCATGGCCAAAAACTGCATGCAAGTGAGAGCGCCACGAGACTGCGCATCACAGCAATTCAATGCAGCAGACCTGTCCTCCGTTGGACGATCCAGGTAGAGATCCAAGGGTCGCTTGGCTGATAGCGATGGTGCGATAGAGGCTCTGATATGTTTCGGGGTAGGAGGCACAAATGCCGGGATCGGAGGGACAGGGGGTGGTGGCGTCGGGATCGCTGGACTTGGTGGTGGAGAGCGACAGCGAGAGGGGTAATGGGAAAAGGAGCGTTTTATCGTGCGTGGAGACGCAAGAGGAGTGGAACGCCTGTTTTCGCGGAGCTTGGACGCGCCGAAATCATCGTCGTCTCCGAACATGCCAAATTGTGGGCTGCGTTGGAAATCATGATGAGATGGGAAGTGGTTGAGGGTCTTTTTAAGGAGGGGAGACCCGATGAGGGAGGGAGGGATCGGAGGCTGGAGAGTGAGCCGATGACGGGAAGGCTTTTTTGTGAAAGGGGGCGGAGAGGGAAGGGGAGTTGGGACGAGCTCAGGGGAGGGCATCGGAGGTGGGGGGGAGAGACAGCGGGAGAAAGCCATTGAAAGAGTGGACTGTGTCCGGACGAGGACGAGGAGGAGAGAGGGATGGATGGAACATGTCGGGCGCGGATGGATTTATATCACCAGGACAAACACGAGGACTAGGATTTACGTAAGATTCAAGGAGTCTTTGTGATTCAATCAATGATTGGTTGACAGTCCACTAGGGGTCATATTGGCGTGTCCGGATTTACCAACCATCGAAGAAGCGCGAGTCATTTACCCCTGACCGGTGACCAGTGGCGTCCGGGTGAAATTTGTGATTCTCCGTTCACTCAGTCTCGATCACAATCATGCTCAACACCCATCATGGCGGTCTCGTCAGCCACAACAACTTCGACGTGGCTGGCCCATACAACGAGATCCCTTTATATTCTCCTCGTTCCCTGCTCCCTATCAATCCCATTTCACTGTCACGATCCCTACCACGATGTTGTTCCCTCCCTTCGTTTTCGCTTGCTCCATCTTTCCGCTCATTTCTCTTGCCATTCCTTCCTTGCACCGTTCCCCCTTCTCAGGGTCGTCCCATCACCGTGCACGCTCCCTTTCCCGCGACCGCACCTTGAATCCCGGTCGTCCGCGTCTCATGACTTACTACGCAGATTGGGCACCACCACAGAACATGGATTATTCGCAGTTCGACACCATCATCTTCGCTTTCGCCATGCCAGACCAGAACTTCGCCTTGGGTTGGGACACTAGCAATGCTCCCGATTTGCTTGCGAACCTCGTGCCCGACGCTCACGCCAAAAAGGCAAAGGTCATGCTCAGCGTTGGTGGCTGGACAGGAAGCAAGCAAGTAGTCGACTATCCATTCATCTGCGCATGCTCACACCCATGCTAGGTATTTTTCAAACGCGGTATCCACCCCGCAGAGCAGGGAAATGTTTGCGACCAGCATCCTCAAAGTTTACAAACAGTACAATCTCGACGGCATCGACATCGACTGGGAGTATCCAGGCCAACCTGGCGATGATGGAAACTTCAAAAGTTCGAGCGATTCCGCCAACATGCTCGAGTTCTTCAAAGTTCTTCAGCAGAAGCTACCTCAGGATGCCATGATATCCGCTGCGGTACAAGATTCCACCTTCGCAGGTCCCGACGGCCAACCGATGAAGGACGTATCTGCTTTCCCCAAGCTCGTCAACTGGATCACCCTCATGAACTACGATACTTACGGAGGTATGGCGATCTCCCGTTCCTTCATCTCTGCTCAAATTCACTTTGTCTTTTTAGTTCGGCAACCCGGGCCAAATGCCCCCCTCTACGACGGCTGCGGGAACTCATCACAACCCACCCAGAGTGCTGTCGGTGGATACAATGCGTGGACTTCGGCTGGTTTCCCCCCCTCACAAATCATGCTGGGTATTCCCGCGTACGGTTACGTCGTCGACTCAACCGCCACAAGGCTTTCTACACGATCTGGTCCACGGGCGGTTCCGGAGGACGGTAGCGGGCAAATCCAGTTCAATTCGCTCGTAGCCCAAGGGATCCTCATGCAAAATCCCAACGGATCTTTCGTTGGTTCTGGAGGTTTCGATCGCCACTGGGATACCTGCTCTGCAACTCCTTACCTTACATCAGAATCCGCCAGACAGGTCATCCCGTACGATGACCCGGAATCGCTCGGTATGAAGGCAGCCTGGGCTCGAGATATGAACCTGGCTGGCGTCATCTTGTTCGACATACACGGAGATACGTCCCAGCATGACCTTACACGCGCCGTGCTCGCCAACCTTTTCTCTATTCCTGTGCCACAAACGACATCGCCTGGAGTTGTTCCTGGACCCTCCTCGGTCAACACCGTCTCTCCACCGCGTATCGTTCCCCCTTCGCCAAGCTCGATATCTTCTACTGGTAGTCGTTCAGGCTTGTCTAGTCTGCTCGGTAGCCTTGGGTCTGTTCTCGCCTACTAAATATGGGATCATGCGGTCTGTCGTTCCTCCGATCTTCGTTCATAATCTCAATCAATCCTATAATTGTACCGTCGGTGAGACTCTGTATCCGCTGACATGTGTTCTCCTTGTCAATATATCAGTGAATCGTATCACGTCTTTTCATCGAAATTTAAGCTCGAAATGGAAGTAGACAGTACAGAAAAGGTGTGACCCGCTGTTGGTTCATCACGGTTGCACGTCGGCATTCGACTTGCTGGAGTGCCAATATAACTATTTCCCTCCAGTGCCCATTTCTGCTTTCCTCCATGAGAAATGGCCAATAATAGCTGATTGTGCGGAGAACGCCACCCCGATATCGAGGGCAAGTGGCGATCGATAGGCTATCCTGCACCACAGCAAGCCAGGGTGCATCTGAACATGCAGTAGGCGATATAGATAATCTAGCGATTGGGAAAAACACCTTCCCACGGCTGCTCGAGTGGTTTGGGTTCGCTAGGCACGAGCGGAAGCATTGTATGCGGACCCGGACACCTCTTGAGGTCACGAGCGAGCGAGCCCGGGCAGTGCTTTTTCGGGGATGGACCTCCGTTGATCGAACCGAGAACCTGGCGGCACTCTTTACGGTTGTCACGCGGGGTCAGACTTACCTTGCAAGGTTAATTTATCGATGATCACGACTTGTACCTGCGCAAGACGAGATTTCGAGCTAGTACATACTACAAGGTCAGCTGAGATCGAGCTGAAGTCAGAAGAGGTAATCAATGCGATCATTAAGACTGTTTGTGTATCTTTGTACACTGTTTGCCTCAACCTTGTAAAAAAACATGACCAAATAAACTAAATAATCCTCGATGCGACTTTTTCTTCCATCTTCATGTTCCACTTCGCTTTTCCATCCGGCTGGAGTATCTGATGACGATCGTGAGTGTTTCGTTTTCTGACGCATTTCTTCCCCCTCTGCGGTAGTGATGACACTTTTATTCACACTGTATGAAAACCTCGTCGTTGACTTGCGTTTCATGAGTTTTTTCTACAACGGTAGCTGAGCCGTACCTCTGTCTCCGAGTAACGAACGCGTCAGATGAGCTGACTGTACAATTTCAGTGCGATCAACTGGTTACATCAACTGCTGTGTTTTGAAATCGGTGTTATGTTGCTTGTAGCACCCGAGGTCTAGCGTAGATGTGTACATGATACGGTTTCATCGATTTCCTGTAACATCGGGTGATGATATTGCAGCGCGGATCAGGAAGTTCCTTCATTGCCTTCGAGATCAAAAGCATCCTTGGGAACTTGGCCTTGAGCTTGCGTCAGCGCGCCCTTGAGTATGTAAAGGTACGGCGCAGATTTGACAGGCGGTGGAGTACATTGATATCCGACCAATAACTTACATCGGGGACATGCGAACCTATACTGCCGCTCATGTCCTCCTGGCCTGCACAGGACTTTTCTGCAGTCACACCGCTTCACGTCATTCGGAGGTATGACCTCGTACCTTTCGATAAGCACAGGCTCAACAGTGTTGGCATTTAGTTTAAACACCACAGCTTTACTGGCGTCACTGTCCTGGGAACGTATGATAGTTGCCCCATCGGTTTGACGTTTGGGTAATGCCGCAAGACTTTTCTCGATGACAAGCTGCCAAGATAGTAACGTGGATGAGAGAAAATAATGCAGGGTTTGTGTGAACGCACGATGAACTCTCCACAAATACAGTCTTTGGTGATGGAACAGATGAATGGCAAGTGACGAAGAAGGAACGAATGACTCACAATATACCCTGAGAGCTGCTGTTGCTGAAGCGGTGGGCTGGGCTGTAATGAGGTCAGATTCGTGAGATTTAACCACGGATGGATTTGTGAATGGCAAGCGCTCACCGTCCGCGGACGAAGAAATTGCTGAGCGCGAGACAACCTTGGGCATTTGAGGCAGTATTCGTGGGAGATGTTGGTGTTTGAAGGACGACCAGAAAGTGAGGATTCGACGGTGGTCAAAGATTCTTGTGAAATGATTCAGATATTTCGTGATATGGACAGCCCTGGATGTCGAATATGTCAGGGAGAGTCAAACTCGGAGTCGGAGGCTGTCAAAGAGTAAAGGCGATGATTGACAGTAAATCACGTGATCAATCTTAGCCGTACGTACAACTTCAAGTTAATTGTTCATGCACTCGAAAGCTTCATTGTCCCCCATCTTACTCTCCACACACGTCCTCCACTCCATGGCAGAGAAAGATGCAACAGCCAGACTTCGAAGAGCGGTCAAAGGTACGTCTTGTCGCGATGACCGCCGCATTAACTCACTTCGTCGCAGAGAACAACCTCTTCCTCGTCAAGCGACTCATTCAAAGGGCGGACATGCGGAATCCTGACCCCGCTACCAAGCGATATACTTCTCTTGCGTGGGCTGCTGCCCTGGGTCACGAAGAGACCTTTGAATTTCTACTAACCGCCGGTCACGACGATGAAGAACTAAGCCGAGTATGTCTTCGTCATGCTTTCACGCAATATCTCCCGGCTTAGACCCTAGCGACCAGGACGCAGAGAACAATACGGTCCTCATGCTTCTTGCAGACTACAAGCCATCGCCACCAAACCCGTATGTGCCTGGTCCATCTCAGGTCGACCAGATGGGCGCCGCACTTCGCATGGCTCGGCTATATTATGACCGCTATCCATGGATCCTCGATTGGTCCAACTCTCAGGGAAGAACTGCACTCCACATGGCAGCTCTAAAAGGAAACGAAGAACTCGTTCGCGTGCGTGGATTCTGAAATTCTCAATGCTTCGCGTGTTCTTATTTCGGCCTCATTGGCCTGTTATCAGATGCTGTGTGATTTGGGAGCTGATTTTGACTTGGCTGATAACAAAGGAAACACCCCGCTTCACTAGTGAGCTATTTATCTTTTTGAGCACGACCGAGCCGAACCAACTGTTGCCTTGTCAGTGCGAGTTCATGGGGTCACATACCGGTATGGCAGCCAGTGAACTTTCTTCCCAAGCTTCGCTCAGTGAACAATCCAGATTGTCCAATTACTGATTGAACGAGGTTGTCAATTTGCTGCGCGTAACAATGATGGGTTTACTGCCTCGGACTATGCTTACTCGTAAGTAATCATGCATCACTCCAAGGACATCGTTCGACTTGTGTCTCTAGTTTTAACACGAGAGAGACACTTCAGGATTCGGCACGATTACAGTTCGAGAATAATAAAAAGACTCGGCGGATGGTCTTTGCTCAAGCTGCCGCAAGAGGCAGTGAATGGGGTGGCGGCCTTGTGGTCGATCAGCCGCCTCGTGTGCCGATAAAGCTTAAAGAATATGGGGACGTTACCGCTCGCATGCGAAGTGGCTCTGGTGGTAGTCGCACGACTGCGACTTCGGATAGCGGAGACGTCGATAGCGTTGGCCTCGGCCCCAACATGGCCACCAGTCTCTCATCACTGTCATCCTCGGCATCTCATCATCATCGGAAACCACCTCCATTCTTCCATTCGTCGTCGCAGAGACCTGACAATGTATCATCTGCAAGTAGCAATGGTACTTTCTCTGTTCCTTCCCCGGGTCTTTCGCAATTACTGTCCCCGAATCCACCGCCTCAATCTACGTCATTATCTCCCATTGTAACTCGGATGCGAGAACGCGATGCCGACGAAATGGAGAAATACATGAGGCGGAACCGGAGTGGAAGCGCCGGAACGTCTTCGACGGATACCAAGTCACAAGTTGGTCCGAATTTTAATCAGACAGGGCCTATTGGTAGCGGAGACGAGCTTGGAGAGCTCTCCTCCTTAGCAATTGCCGGAACAACAGCCCCCCGAAAGCTTTTGCGACCGTCCTTTTCTGCTGCACAGCTACGGACGTCTCCCTCCTCTGTCCCAGTTCCCGCACAACAGTCGTCGCAGGTGGATTCCTCTCGAAACAGGGCGGGGACTAACCCTAGTAGTTCACGTCCTGGACAGCCCTCTCTCTCACCCACGCCCGTACTCTCGAGGGTCTCATCGTCAGATTGCCCTAGATATGAAGAGAAGCTCGTGGAAGAACCAGAAATATACACCGGCCCACCGACGCAATATGCGCAGATCCCAGAGCCACCTCGAAAGAGTAACCGGAGCGCTTCGTCTTCAGCTGCGGCTGCAGTAACTCGTCGTCTGCCGTTCAATCTACTCTCGAAACCAACACCACCACCTCCCGAGTCCAATCATGGGCGCAGCAGTCATCGAAGGGATTCATCGATGACGTCCATCCGAAGTTGAGCGTAAACGTGAAGGCGCACCTGCCTGTAGTTGTTTGCGGTTGGAAGAATTTGTTGTTTGATTAGCTTGAACGGACATATTACATGGCGTCTTTAGCATTGTAACGTCGGAGAATGCCGAATACGAGTTGTTATGCCTCGACGGCTACAAAAGGCAAGTTCGGTCGAGGTTACAGACGACCACCTCGCGAGAAATCAGTCTCGGGTTCTGCTGTTCGACCACTCACACTTTAGTCGTTTATGTTCCCAAACAGGTCCTCGCTTCGACATCTGTAACTTCGACCCCAATGACCATTCCATACAACGCTGACGCCGACCCCGATCCTACCTCCCAAATAACATGGCCTGCCGCACGCCACAGGCAACGCACGCCCTCTGGTATTCACCTTGAACAAGGTTCTGAGCCTTCTTCTGAAACAGCAGTCTCGTACCAGAGCACCGAAGATAACGGAAAGCGGTCGAGAATTCCTCCTACACACGACCGACACCTCTTGAGCACATGGAACCTCATAACGTTGAGTATATCAATGGCAGGCGCTCAAATTGCGTGGACCGTCGAACTTGGGTAAGCGATGAGGCATGGTGGAAGGGCGTGATAATTAACATTCCTGTGCATTCTTATGTAGATATGGCACTCCATTCCTGCTTTCTCTCGGCATATCTGAACAGGTTACGAGCCTGGTCTGGCTTGCTGGCCCTATCAGCGGGTTAATCGCCCAACCACTCATTGGTACGTCGATCCTTCCCTTCTGCGTGGATTTTGCGTGAGGATAATCCCTGCGATAGGCGCCATTTCTGATTCATCGCATTCCAAGTACAGACGGAGATACTGGGTCGTTATCTCAACCGTTGCTCTTGTTCTCTCTACGTCCGCTCTTGCATACTGTCAAAGCATCGCTGCAGTTGTCGTTGACTTCTTTGGCGGAGGCGCTGGAGATTGGGATCCGGAACGGCAGAAGCAGGTACAACTTCTCTTTGAAGTATTAAACTACTCTCATGCTTATCGCCTATCGCCTATTTGTAGGTTTCCAATGTCGCTATCGGCATCGCTGTCTTTGCATTCTATGTTCTTGATTTCGCACTCAACGCCTTGCAAGCCTCTCTACGCAACCTTCTATTGGACATTACACCACCTGAACAGCTCAATGCTGGTAATGCATGGCATAGTCGTATGAGCCAAGCGGGGAATATCGTTGGATATGGTTTTGGTACATCTATCTCCTATCGTCATCCCTCGTGTCATGCTTAACTTGCGATGATAGGATTTTTACCCCTCACGAAGCTCCCTTTCTTGGATTTCTTGGGAGGAGACCAGTTCCGCAAATTCTGCGTTGTTAGCATGGTCGTCCTGGTCGCTACAGTTTGGATCACATGTTTCTGTCACGAAGAGAAAGAGACTGTCGACAAGGGGAAAGAAAGGTTCGTTTACTCTACTGTCACACTTCGGTCAAACTTATTGTTTCTGGTCAGGAAAAACAAGCTCCATGATGTATTGGAGAACATATATATCGCCATCACGACTCTTCCTAAGCCTATCAGGAGGGTTTGTCTTGTGCAGCTCTTTGCTTTCATGGGCTGGTACGTTGCCTGTGCTATTGTGTGCCCCCTTCTTAGGAATGTACCTCAGGTTCCCTTTCCTGTTTTACTCCACCACGTACGTTGGGCAAGTCATGGCTTACCAGCTTGGCCAAGAACCCGACATCGAGATTGCCACGCGGACCGGCGAACTTGCGATGCTTTTCTACAGCGTCGGTGAGTTGCTTTCGCCTTCCTTTCTATTTTGGTTGACAAAATGCCGTCACACAGTGGCCGTCATTGCTGGAATTCTTCTCCCTAATCTTGCACGTCGTGATCCTAACCTCCTCCCTGAGGCAGGGGACGACGAACAGACGCACATTCAGCGCCTCCGCCTTGACCTTCATCGCTGGCGTGAAGAAGCTCTTGCTACCGGGAAGCCCTTCCATCTGCCTCGGCGAACGATTCTTTTGAGGGATATTTGGACAGCTGCGATGCTTCTGTTCACGGTGCTCATGTTCTCGTCGTTCTGGATATCAACGGTTTCCGGTGCGATTTTCATGATCAGTCTTGTCGGAATTTGTTGGAGTGTGGCTTGTTGGGTGCCGTTTGCAATCATCATGGAGGTTCGTCATCCAAATTCCGTTATCTGTGTTATGGTTGCTAAGTACCTTGTTTCAGTTCCTCAAGGAGATGACTGAATGTCCAACAACGCCTCCGCGCCAACCAAGCAGACGCTCCCAAGATGAACGTGATCCTCTCATGCAACGGCGTCAGGAGGACGTAGAGGCAGACGGGAGCACCGTCAATGAATCCTCGGACGTAAGAGAGAACAAGCCTGTGGCAGGTGGAACGATCCTTGGAATCCACAATCTCGCGATTGTGATGCCACAGTTCATCGTACGTGTTCATATCACCCCCGTCGACTCCAAACTTACGCACACGCAACAGATCGCCGTTGTTGCAAGCATCATTTTCCGTATCGTTGACGAATCGGTGCCCGCTGAGCCGCTTCCATCACCTCATCCTGGTGATTTCATGACTACCTGGGCGTCGAGTGGCCTTGGAGACCATACCACATACCTTGGGAAGAATGGTGTAGCATGGGTGTTGAGATTCGGTGGTCTCTGCACGCTCTTCGGGGCTGCGTTTGCGAGAATGGTGCCACCCACGAAAGCGGAGAAGGAGATACGCTCCGCATTCAGGGTACTGAAGGCGTTGAAGGAGGAAGAGGAGGAGCCATGATCCTACGGACTTTTGGACAGGGAACATATTCTCCAACGACGTACGTCAAACATTGCTTGCATTAGTCACAGCTCTCGTATTCCTGCGCACTGCGATATCCTCATTCTCGTTATTCTTCATTCGTCGTCGCTCCTGTTTTGTCACTAATCTGTGTGTGTACGATGTATCGTGGACGAATTGATACAGAGCCGAATGATAATCTATCGTTTCTTCTGGGGTTCCACCACTGGTCCAGTTCGCTGCATACTCATACAGCCATCAAAGTGATGGCCCAATCCCATCCACTACCTTCCCTCGAAGCAACACAACGGGAAGGCACAATGGTCAACGCTGGCATCTCAATCCCGAAAATAGCTTGGAGCAGAGGGAGAATGACTGTATCGGGAACAGATTAGTGTGCATCGTGGGCCAGGCTGACTGAGGTACTCGACATACATTTCCCGCTCTCATCAGAGCTACGGTTTACAAATGCTTTCGCAGCCAGCGTGCGTTTCAAAAAGGGCACAAATTCCGGGACCGATTTCATCTCATCGGCTGTCTGCGCGATGATTGTCTCTGGTGCATCAGACATCTTGAGACCTCGTACGAATATGATCGCACATGCCTCCGAGGAG
The DNA here is from genome assembly GCA_038089555.1 of Chalciporus chontae. Lineage (NCBI taxonomy): Eukaryota > Fungi > Basidiomycota > Agaricomycetes > Boletales > Boletaceae > Chalciporus > Chalciporus chontae. The sequence goes on along the minus strand of JBBPLD010000188.1, from coordinate 15,932 downwards.
GGAGGGAAAGCCGATATCTCGTAGTGGAGCTGAACCTGGACATTTGGGAGCTCAGGGTGTTGAACGGTCACGTTTCCTGTGGTGCGTTATTCATCAAGTTCCGGAAATACGTTGTAAAGATCAACGAGTTCAGCAAAATGGGTGTCTGACCGAGGTTGTGTAGGGAAAAACACGTTACCTTGGACGAATTGAGGAGACATCTCTATCGGAGCTTCCTCCTCCTCTGATGGGAGACGGATAAATCGGCCACTGTGCACAAGTACCTGTTTTTCGACGCGAGCACCACGTGGAAGCGATGAAAGGACTGCGTAGATTGTTGGGATCGCCGGCTTCGTGTACTAGATGAGAGAGATGAAAAGATAAAAATTTAAAGCAAGGACCCGTACCATATCAATCAATTGCACATTCTTCCTCACATGTTCAACATCCGCGATGTCGACGAGATAATATATCGCGAGCTGGATCCAGCCCCCTTTTCCAGCCGCTGCTATTGAGAAGTCATCCATACTTTGGCTCCCGCCGGGGTCGCGATCTCCGTCATCATCTGGATCGCGAATCTGGTCACTTCCACCAAATCCACCATCGCTTCCATCGCCCAGTCCAGAATTCGGAGCCGCGCGGATGATCCGGGCGGTATGTTGGAGAGCGAGAGCTGTCTCGAGTGGTAGCGTGGAGGATGTTGCAGAGGTTTGCGAAGATGAGTTTGTGAGGTGGGATGATGATGATGATGATGAGGAGGAGGAGGAGGAGGAGGAGGAGGGGAGAGTAAGAGAAGAAGGTACGAGCCCGATCTGGCCTGATATGAACGTATACGGCGGGATCTGCATGTTGACAGTGTTGAGAAACCCATGTGAGTGGATTGCAAGGGGGCGGAGGAACAGCTACGTACACTGATGGCTTGCGAATACGGACCAATGTTTGCGGGAGCCCAATAGCTCAAGCTCTGAACGTGCAGAGCCTTCCTCGGACCCGTTTCCCCGCTCATGCTCGTGGCTGGTGTCCCGTCTGTTGCGTTACTTCCAGCCGCTTCTCCAAGCCATGCCAAGCAATCCAAGCCGACGCCCACCCCGCCCACCCCCACACAAGCTCTGGCAGGTGGAGAGGAACCGAAGAAAGAAGAGTATGCTTTGTTAGCGCTAGTGAATGTTGGCCCGTCAAGGTCGGGGAGCAGAAGTGAGATTGTCGCGGATGTCTGCAGAAGCTCAGAATTTGGTGGCGAGGTTTGGGCCAGCAGCTCTGGTTGATTCCATTGGAATTAATATAACAATGATAAACCGATGCGTACCTCGAAGAATTCTGAAGCACTGTGTGACTCCTTCTTCAATATGATGAGATGTGGGGAGGCGGACGTTTCCCACTGCGATCCATGGGCCAATGGTACGGACAGACGGCCCAATTTCAGGTAGTGCACCAGGTAGAAATTCAGAGTTAGGTGAGAGCACTAAACCCGGTTCTGCGCCAGAGAGAGACCTCTCCAGGCGTGTACACAGAATTCCGAAAGGAAATTCGAGCAACGGAGGGGAAGGAACATCGAGGGTGACTGAAAGGTCGACCTCTTTCTCGACCAATACTGCTTCTTTGATCCTTAAGTATGCCACGGGTGCAACGTCGCTTGGATCCACTACCACGACCTCTTTTTCCTTAATGTCTATGCGACTCTTAAACAGTGGACTGTCGATCGTAAAGGTTTCGTATTCCCCTCCCTCGCCACACGGGTGTGTACCAAATCTCTGATGAAGTGAGATGAGTTTGGGCTGCATGGACGAGAGTGATCTTGCAAGATCGGAAGGTGTCAGTCCTGCACCAGCGACTTTGATCAGGATGGGATTCAAGTGTGAAGAAATCATTTCGGAGAGGAGAGAGGTTTGGTTACGTTGCCAAAGGTAGGCAAGAGGCGTCAGCGAAAGGCGACGACACCTGTGAAGTGTCAATGACAGAAGAGGAGAAGAAGCTCCGTTACGAACACATGTTCTACGCGCACGCGTTGATAATTTGAGAGGATAGCGCCAACGGAAACAGCTTGTATGTGTGGATGGTGTTCCTGGGTCGCTATTTTCCGTATTCAAGTACGGAGAGGGAAAGAGGTTATGGAGATACCAGGACATTGCAGAGTAATGCATAGAGATCCTCGGTCTCGTCTCCCGTGATGCCGCCACCACCAGCAGACCTGAGGCCATATTCTATGGTCTGCTCTACTGGCTGACCCTGTATGACGCGTTGATACAGCGGCACATCGAGTGCCTGTGCGATGAGAGCAATCGCATCCTGACCGACTGTCTGGTACATGTACGAGTCGATCTCATCTAGTATGGAGATGTGAGTGTTGAGATGAAGCGTGAGTGTAGACGTACCCTTTCCGGAGTGAGGAGAGAGCGTTGCTGCTGCTACGAGCTGGTGGCCATTGTGCTGACAGTGCTGCAAGTTGAAGCAGCTGTCCTTTCCACCGCTGAGCAGCGCGACGTACTTCATCGCCCAGGTCTAGCAAGCGACGACGATGACGGTGAACCGAAGTAATCTTATCACACCGACCCCCAAACGTGGGGTGCACCTCAGCTGCTCGGCTCGACGTCCTTGTCGTCGTCCTCGACGTCGACCCCGGTGTCCGCAATGCTCTCCAGCCAATATACGGGTACACCCCCTGTTCACCCGCATTCGCAACATACCCCTCTTGACGGACACGGTTTACCCATCATCCCCTCCCATCCATCTCAACAAGCTCAGTATGCCCATCACCAACATGCCATCTCTACACTCCTCCCCACACCTCCTTCCTCACCGCCAACCATCGGAATGCACCCCGTAGAGAGTACGATATCACTCCTAGAGTCTCTCGTTGCGTTCTATCACCAGGAACGTATGTGGGTATACCGCACCCGCGCTCAGCTTGAGATGGGCCGCCTCCACCGTGCCTTCGAATCTCAGCCCGACGACACCATCCCCATCGATGTAGACCTTGACGGCGTTTCTGGTTCTCCTCCCAGTCAGTTGCAGGGTCAACTTCCGGGTTCCCCGCATCCCCGCAAGAGTTCAGAAAACCCTTCCCCTTCCCCTCCCACGAAGTGGTTGAAACGCAAAAAAGCGTTCAACCTAAGACTCGAGGGTATATCTTCGGCCCGTAGTATGCTCCCCACTGGTGTTCGTGGCGGGATCACAAAACATCCTCATCCGCATACTCAACATCGTGCACGGCAGAGTTCAAATCTTAACCCAGCCACGGCTACTTCTCACCAGAATGCAACACAGGCATCGACAACCCTCCACTCACAATCATCTGTATCGATGAATCAGTCGAATACTGCCGTGTCGTTTTATCCTCCTACAGCGATAAACATGACGACGCTCACGTCGCCGTATCTTTCTCATCCTTCGTTCCAATTTCCGACGACATCTAATCCACAGCCGGGTACCCCAGGCGCATCTACCGCCAGGTACCCCACCACAGCTACCCATCAGTCCCAACCCGGCGTACAGCCATCTCAACCTCAGACGTCCCATACGTCGCCGCTCGTCCTTGGTGCTGGAGGTCGTGAACCCTCCGTGCAAATTCTGGAAATGTTTGAACGTATGATGCAGGCCCGGATGGAAAGCTGTGAGCGCATGACAAGAATGGTTAGAGGAGCGAATGGTCCCGGAGGGATTGGTGGAGGGATTGGTGTCTCGGGAGGCGCTGGACATTCGAGTGTTGGAGGACCAGTGGGTGGGTTTGGTGGACCGGTTGGTCTGCCTGTGGGTGTTGGGCCGCAGGGAATAATGGGGGCCTATCAACATGCTCTGTCTCAAGCCCCAACACAGGATCCTGCCCAGCAGGGTTTCCCGATGGGAGTATGACCTGAATGACTACAGATGTTGAAGTGGATGCTCGTACTACTTTTACTACTTTTTGTTTCTTGATTGACAGTATGTGGCAGTGTTAATGCACCTGTCTCCAACACCAGCACGACGGTCGTCCATATCCCAATGCCAGCTGCCAGATATGCACCCATCCCAAACCCTCGCACTGACCCCTACACAAACCCTGAACTAGATGCCGCCTTCGATGTCTCTGACAGCGAGGACGAAGATGTGGACGAGTCTCATCCCTTGAACCCTCATCGCCCTCCGTCTCCCCACCAATCGTCCTCCATCCCCAATGTTGATGGTAGACTCCCCAACGCACCACTAACATATGATTTTAACACTCCCGTCGTCGACTGGGACCAACCACCACCTGGGTCACCACCTGCACCCACTTCCTCAGCGCTTCCCAACACCATAGGAAACACGAACGGCATCCTCCCCATATTCACACCCGATACCATTCCTCTTGCGCCGACAAACTGGTGGACAAGGACTGCAAGCGCTTTGTTGCCCAGTTACTACGTTTCACGCTTCGGTCTTGATACCAGGTCATCTGCTGGAACTCGGGTAATGGGAGGTGGAGCAAGCAACGATGGTGTATTCACCAACGTTAGTGCGAAACCAACCACAACCGGGACTCGCGTGCAGGAAGGTTTGTGCAGCTTGTTGTCCACATATCTCCCTCGTAGTCCTTACCATTTCCTTATGGCAGGTGACAGCATTTACATCGTTCCCGAAGAATCGAATCCGTCTCCTCCTCCATCTTACGCCGTAGCTCAAGCGGATCCTGTACCTCCCTACCACACCTCCCTCGTTCTCCTTCCGTCATCCCTCTATGATACTGGGGCACTTTCCGGCCCACCAACCCAAGGCTCGGTCATCGTCGATTCCCTACCAACTGGCACACTATTCGCATTCCTCTGGAACACGCTCGTCAGCACTACTTTCCAATTCGTCGGATTCGCGTTGACGTGGGTGATGCACACCACGCATGCCGCCAAGTTCGGTAGTCGTGCTGGTCTCGGTATCACTCTCATCCAATGGGGTTTTGCACTACGAGCAAAGCTCGACGACGCCATGAATGCAGGCTCGGGCACATGGGAAGATGGTACTAGATTATTCGGCAGTACTCAGGAAGCGGAGGATTATTATAACAACATCGGTCTTATCGGCAACGACACCGCCCCTGCTACCACAACCCAATCTATATCCACACCGGAAGAGACACAATGGAGTCACTCGTTGCTTACGGGTCCCATGATGACAGAATGGCTTTCCTTCTTTTTGATGACGATCGGCTGGTTCTTGCTCTTGACCTCTTCGCTCGGTTTCTGGCGTGTCAAGCGATGGGAACGATCTATCCTCTCATCGAATTCGTCAGGATCTATTCGTCATACGAGAACACAGTCCGAGATCGTAGATGAGGAGGAAGGTAGACAGTCCTTCTTTGAGCGGATTGGTCTGTTCCGCCCACCAACACGACACCAGTCATTCGATGCAGGCGCAGGCGCCGAGTCGAACGTAGCGGTCGTCGGTACCGAGAACGGTGCTGGTACCACCCAGCAACAAGTTCCTTGGTACTCCGATCCACAGCGCGCGAGGAGAGCGAGAGACGCGGTCGCAAGGGAGGAGAGACTCTATGATGATTTGAGGACCGCAGGACTCTTATAAGGAGTCAGATACCCATCGTATCGGTGCCGTCATTCCGTAGAGGATCGTTCTACTTGGAAAGGACGCTACTCGAGGTGTCGAGGTATTATATTTTTGTAGTTCTATACGCTAATCTCTGCTTTTGTGTCGGAACATTGAACTCGCCCTAGGCTGGATACCTACAACCTATACAAATGCTTTTGGTTCATAACGCGATGATGTTGTCAGTATGGTCGTTGTCACTCCATCGAGTGAATCACTTTGTCTATTCATTGATACATGGTCTGCAAGCTTCGTTTTTGACCTCATCCATTACCTCTATCAAATTCGCAAGTGGCAGTCTCATAGCCTCTTCTTCAAGAATACCTCTATGTTGAACTCCAGTGCTGAACATGGGTAGCCGATCTCGAAATTCGCCAACACGGTAGGATGCAGAACACCCAATGTGCCGATCGCGATGTCTCTGGACCCATGGGGTTCTTTGACGTTGTTAAGGCTTGGCTGGACAGCAGGGCGGTAGTAGATGGTCGCAGCTCGTCCCGGAAAGTACGCGGGGTCTACGCAAAGGAACCAGTTAGCATCGGATGTCTGCCACATGAGTTAGAAGAGAATACGTGACTAACCATCCCCTTCGACGATATAATACCCTCTCGGTTTATCCTTGTCCTCCTTAGCAATCCTGGGCATTTCCAGCATCTTCATAGCCCTATCCAACAATCCATGGACGACCTCGAACCCAGCCGTCTTGTTGCACCAAACGGCGGCAGCGTGTCTCTCGTTTCTCGCCTGCCGCTCCTTGGTAGTGTCTTTGAAGACGACGTCGGAGAGCTCGAACAGTCGGATGGGTAATGGGTGTGAACGGTTTTCTCGGATGGTTTTGAGTAGACCGGGGAGGAGGGAAGTTCTGACGACTTGGAATTCGAGGGTCTTGGGGTTGGCGATCTTGACTGCATAGTTGCCTACATCGGGACGGTTCATCCACGCAAAGTTTTCCTCGTGCGAGCACTGTGGGTGTGGGTTCTTGTTAGCCTTTCGAACTTGACACAAAGTGGAGGGAAATTCACCAAAATAAGTGGCAGGCCTTCTATCCATCCAGCCATCGCCCACTCTTTACGGATAACATCTACGAGTCGCGAGATTGGCAAAGGTTGTGCAACTGTGCTTGTTTGCGGGAAGATATCAGGGAGGTTGTTGAACCCATACGCAACGGCCACGTCCTCCATGATATCAACCTCATGGAAGATATCCGGACGAGTGCATGGAACAGTGACAGCGATTCCATCGGAGGATACGGCCGGAGAGTGCGACATTCGTGTCAAAAGCTCAGCGATCGACGCTGGAGAGAGTGAGAGAGATGTGCAAGAATTTATATAAGAGGCGCGGGCCATGACAGTCCGTGATGCGATATCGGGCGAGATACGCGTCGATCCATCCGGGAAGACAATCTTGCACGGTTCGATCCTGTATAGACGCGTAACATTTTATTGACCGAGAACACAAGATGGACCCGAGTGAATGAGTGATTAACACGTACGTGAAAGGTTCTTCGCAATACTCCGAGAACATCGTCGCGACCATGTTAACGACAATTTGAAGCTTCATGTCATCGGTGGCAGTAACGTCAATAAAGATGTTACGCGTGTTGAGTGTGATTTTACTGTGTTCGGAGTTGATGATGGGCGGGAAGGAGAGGACGTGGTCTTGATGATCGTAGATGATTGGGTAGACGGGTGCATCTCGAACGATGGGAAGATATTTTGCGAGATGCTTATCATTCTGCAAAGAATGAAAGTTAATCAGAGCGTGCCGAAGGTGCTTTAAGTCGGTGGAGTACCTCGTAAACCGTCATGAGTTCTTTGGCAGTGTACGCCTCTGTCTTTGTGAGGGGTATAAACTTGATTGTTTCTGGGTCCCTTGCCTCGTATCGGAATGGGGGTTCGATCGTGTCAAGGTCATGTGTACCAATTGAGACCAGCCAGCGTCGCCTCCCGATATTTTGATGAAGCTTGTCTTGAAGATCGATGAAAGACGCATAGGAACGAGGTGTGAATTTTAGATTGCGAAGGATCGCACAAGCGAACAGCGGACGGACGCGTTGAGTCTAGTTGGTGATCCGTTAGATTTCATGTACTTTTCAGTCAGCGCAGGCAAGACGCACTTCGGGGTGCACATGGACAGTGAGAAGGTTGTCTTCACCGCCTGGGGGATAAACAAGTTTGTATTGCGGGGCTTCCGCCTTACCCAAGAAGACTTTGAGCGCGCGGGATATGCCTTCTATACAGAGGAGATCATATCTTTGAGGGGCGCGGATTAAATTGAACTCGACATCGAGAAGACTGACTGACGAACCTATTTGCAGGTACCTCGATTTTGAGTTGCTGTAAGATTCTAGTAAGGGGAAGATGGTGTCATTCACGGAGGGATGTGCGGACCGGTCGTTCTGCTGGTAGGCCTTTGTTAATCGCCTCCTTTACTTCTTCGGTTGTCTGCGCGATACATCGCAGGGGGTTGGGCGATCGTCAGTCGCTAAATGATATCGGAGACACGTACATCCTCATCTAGTTCGAGTCCATATTCGAAACATAATGTATCAAACTCCTCCGTGGCTAGGGAGACGGTCGATGAGCAGTTCATCGGATGGATTATGAGCGATAGACATACTATATTCTTTCCCGAGTCTTTCGAAAAGATCGGCTTTGTCCACGGCGACGGTGGGCATGGTGGACTGTGGTTATTTACTATGCGTTAACTGACTCGTGTCGATCTCGATGGTAGTACCCCAGATACCGCCACTAATGACTACTTAGTAGTATTTACTAGTAGTAGTGCTAGTAGTAGTGTCACACTACCATGCACTCGTCTACACTTTTCTCGCTGTTCTTCATTTCTCTTGCGTATGCTCAGCAAGAATCTGAACCGCTCCGTGTTCAACATCGTATAGTCCACCCAAACTTGCCAATAACACAATGGTCTGAACTTGGCACCATTGCTGTCCTTGGGACATCTGCAACACTCGTCCAACCCGACACCCTTTACGATGACCTTGCCCAATTCGCGGAGTCAATAGACTCATCCCTTGAAGGGGCAATGTACGAGATTGCGCTCGAACGTCCGGGTGCTCCGGATGGTGTGTGGCCAACAGCGGTTGTGAAAGCAGTGAGTCTCGTTACAACGACCAATATCGGTTTCGAGTAACGAGAAATTCATCCAGTGCCATCTGCCCGGATCGAGGTCTTCACATCTTACCATCCACCTCTCTTCTTCCGGTATTCCGGTTGCTGTCGATCACTTTGTCGCGCCAATACCCCATGACGGCTCTTGTCCGTCCTCTTCTGCCATGCGCAAGTCATACCCAGTTCTAAATACGACAGTGAGACTTATGTCACCTCGTCAACCTCCCCAGTACGCCTTTTCTTGTATGCTCCTTGTGCCTGCTGACATTTGGATAGACCTGAACTGCGTACTCCTCCACCTCTCACTCCGGAAGGTGAACCAATAGCACCAGCACCCGAGAAGAGCTTCTTGCAAAAGTACTGGATGTACATGCTCATTGTCCTTGTTGCTCTATGTAAGTCGTTCACTCAAGGCTGCTCTTTCACCCACACCGACGTCGATTTCCCGCAGTGGTTTCAGGGCCAGCGGATGAACAAGGGGGCAAAGGTAGTGGATAAGGCGGGAGATAAATGGGACATGAGGAGATAAGTTGAGCTGCACGGTACCCGTAGCGATTGTCTATTCGACGTCTAAATTTCTGTAGTTCCTTGGCGTCTCGGCTTTATATCGGTCAAACATTGCTCGCCGAGAGCCGATTCCGCCTGTCAGTGGGAGCCTGAGATTGCATATATAAATGCTCTTCCATCGAATTTAATCGTTGGCACAACTTTCTCTCTCCCCCTCAGGCGTTGCTCAGGCTTCTATATCAGCTACTACCCGCATTACTTCCATACCAGAGATGCCAGTCTTTATTCGCCCGGCTACCAAAGAAGATGAACAGGCGCTCTCCAAGATTTGTTTGGAAACATCAGATGCTGGGAAATCTGCCAAAGACTTGCACAATTATCCATCCACCCCTGGAGAAATTTATGCCCTCCCCTATGTCAATGTCCCTGACTGCGTGTGGGGATTCGTTCTCGTCGAGAGGCCATCCGAGTCCTCCCCTCCCTCAGACGAGTCTGTCGTAGGATACACCCTAGGTGCCCTTGACACTCGCGCCTTCGAACAAGTCACCGCACAAACCTGGTGGCCACCTCTCAAAGCCAAATACGCCGGGCCTCTCACTTCCCCAGAACCCACTGAGACGGACGAGAGATATTTCAAGACCATCATGGATTTCCCACCCACTTCAGAAGCGCAGATCGCATTCTCTCCTGCGCATTTACACATCGACATCTTGGAGACCCATCAACGAAAGGGGTGGGGGAGGAAATTGATCGCAGAAGCGATCCAGCATCTGAAAGGGAAAGGGTTGAAAGCCGTTTGGCTGGGCATGGATCCCAGGAACAAGCCTGCAGAAGTGTTTTATCGTAGGCTTGGGTTCCACCCATTCGATGGCTCGCCGGAAGCCGTATTTGGGATCACGGTTGAGGAGTGGGAGGATAGGTGGGGGAACCCTCTTGGGAACTAGAACAATCTTACCCAGGAAGGGTGCACTACAAACAAGAAAGGCTTGTTCTCTTCCATACCTAACAGAGAAATATCAGTTCATATCCCAGAGACTTGGCAGGGAGGGTGACGATGCGCAGCTTGGTGACCGTCATTAGCGCTGAAGAGACGCTTTTCACTTCCACAGAGCGTCTCACTTCTTTCCTCTCCCTCTCATCTTCTCTATCCAAGAAGAACTGCAAAGTATCTCCCCACAGGAACTTCTCCTCGCGAGCTGCGTAACTGTCTGCCTAAGGGGTCATGGTCGTATAAGATCATGATGATCCTTAGATTTTTACGAAGTTCATGGTTAGTATCCTCGAGCTTGATCGACCACACTCTTTATCTGACTTGGTATTCACCGTATTGTAAGATCGACCATAAACCGATCCCGGTTGCCAAGTTTGAATGGAAATCGTCGATGCCGTGGAAAGCTCAACGGCGCTCGGTGTTCCGGGGAGAATGACGGTGGTCTGCCATTCTTCATGGGACATATACGCTCTCCGACGATTGCACTTATCTTCCAAAGAATCCCGCTGAACAAATGGACATTAGTCCAAGGCTAAGAATCCATCATCTGTGTGTCATTCTGATTCGGGCTGACTGGTGTCTCCGTCGTGATCGAAACGATCATGGGCTTATATATACGTAGCCCGCTGGTTCAAAGTCGCGGTCCTAAACACTTCCACCTCTCTCCGCGATCCTGGTGATCTTTCCCCTTCTTTGAAACATATCCTGCGCCTTTTGGACATCTCCGACGTCAAATGGCTAGAAGTCCCCTCAGATTCGAGAACAACGGGCAGGCAGGCCCTGGCCCAGCTTCTTCGCCTCATCGGCGCGGGCGTCAGCCACGCGTCGACCCACCCCGCCATCAGGATGAGCGGCATTTCCCAGACCCTGCTATCGTCGACCCCAGGCTCGGGGAGCATGCACCTCCAGACTTGATGTATCATGATCGCCTTCGTCTCCCGACGAAACCTTCGCCATCTCCCGCACACAGCAGTCGTCAGCGCTCCGATGATCTCCCTCTCGAAGTTGACCCCAGTGTCGCTGATAGCCGACACGCGCAGTCCTCACATCGCGGGTCGTTTGAAAGCTCTACTGCGACGCTCAATAACGATAGAGAAGATGGCAGCGGAGCATTTGCAAACGCATATGCACTTCAGAAGAAGGAAGAGGACCGAAGCATCGACCAAAAGTACGCGCTTTCAAACCATCAACACCCCTACAACATTCCTCCCCCGCAGCCTGCGTACGATGCCAACACTGGTCTTCGGCGCAAGAGAGTCAACTTCACCCCAGACACGAAGTACAGAGACGACGAGAAATTTGACACAGAAGCACAGGTAAAAACAGGGCGGGATGAAGAGAATGGTTTTGGGGATGTCGATCTTGGTGAAGCTCCGAATTACAACGAGATAAATGACAGGGACGGTCGACGCAAAGGAATCCTCACGAATTTGATGGAGTTATATGGGGTCACTCCGGGCACGGGCGGGTTGCCTCACTCTCGCTCCCATGCTTACGCTGCACTCGGCAAGTCGACCGGGCGCCCACGCAACAGACGGAAGGACTCAGACGCGTCGCATTCTGACGCCGATTCGGACCTTCTAGACCCTGATGATCCTCGCATAACGGGCATCACGAAGGGTCTCATCAACGACTACGAAGACGAGAAACGAAATGCTCTTAAACAGATGGATTATCATCATCGCAGGAAAGAACTGCAGAAGACTCGCATCGAGTACAATGTCACTTGTGAGTTCGACCAGTTACCGACTGTTTCGTTTGATGCAGAACACCACTTCAGCTATCATCAACCGTCACAATTTTCTCGTCATGCTCGCCACCGCCCTGATGACGTTTGGTGCACCCTCGCATCGTATAGAATCCCAGCTAGTCGCCGCAGCTCGTATTCTTGAAGTCAATGCCGAGTTCATCCATCTACCCAGCGTCATTATCTGCTCTTTCGGAGATAGCGACACCATGACATCCGACACTCACTTCATCAAAGTCAACGGTGGCCTCTCACTCGGACAGCTTCATGAGGTCCACCTCATTTACCGTGCCGTTCTACACGACGAGGTCAGCGCTAGCAACGCGACAGAACAGCTCAGGGTTTTGCTTAGGAGACCAGCGATCTACTCAAAGTGGTTCCGTTGTGTGCTGGGCCTTTTCGCGTCAGTTGTCATCTGTCCATTGGCTTTCGGTGGTTCCTTTTTGGATATGTGGGTCGCCGGCGCTGGTGCCTTCGTTCTGTGCTACCTTCAGCTCAATATCGCATCGAGGTCGGCCATGTATGCCAACGTGTTCGAGTGCGTCACTCTTTACCCTGTTCTCGCTCGACTTGACCAACTCCCCTAGAATCACCACTGCTATGCTGATGTCCTTCGTCGCTCGGGGGCTGAGCAGCATTCGAAGTCAAATATTCTGCTATGAGGCCATCTCGTCTGCTGGTATCATTGGTATCCTTCCTGGGTATCTTATTCGTAGGTGAACGGATTATTACACGTACCTCCTGACTAACGTAGAACAGTAACCAGTTCACTCGAGTTGGCGTCTAAAAACATCGTGTGCGGCAGTGTCAAGATGGTGTACGCTCTCATCTACACGCTGTTCCTGGGCTTCGGTCTGCAAATTGGTTCAGATCTATACCTGCTGTTCGATCCTACGGCGCGACATCACCTCGCGGCCCTCGCAGCTAGAATGTCTACCGCTATTACCTTCATCGGCACATTCTCACCCGACAACTCAACGATGGGTATGCCGCCAGCTATTGGGACCTTCACCTTCACCAACGCGACCAACATCTACATGACTGACATCGTCGATGGATGCTACCGCCCTCCCTCGTTCGGCTGGTACCTTCGACCCTTCCCGGAATGGACACAATTCATCATCGTCCCCATGTTCTCCACCTTGACGTCCCTCTCGAACTTGCAGCCGTGGAAATCAAAAGAGCTCATCGTGATGGTCCTCATCTCCTGCGCATCGTATGCAACAAACAAGGTCGCGAATCATTACATATTCAATCGGTCAGATATCGTCTCTGCGATCGGAGCGTTCACTGTCGGGCTACTCGGGAATGTCTATTCGAGGAAGATGGGCGGTACCGCGTTCACGTCTATGGTCACAGGTGTCTTGTTCTTGGTTCCGGTCAGTGTTATATTCTTTGCACCGTACCTTGGCAGTGTGCTGAAATGACATTCTCGATTAGTCGGGCCTCTCGCAGGCGGGAGGTATCACAGCGAACGGATCGGGGGTTGACGTCGGGAGTGCGATGATTGCAGTTACGATTGGTATCACCGTCGGTCTATTCATGAGCCAAGCGATTGTGTATATGTTCGGCACGCGCAAGAACGCAGCCGTATTCTCGTTCTAATCTGGTATCGGAATGTACTTTCTAGTAGATTGCATGGACTATTGGGCCAGGTGCTCACCCGCGGGCCGGCCTGTTTGGTAGGGTAGAATGATACCGGTAATCGGTCCCCTGGAGTGTTACAACGAGGTCTTACATTGAGACTATTAGTTCTTCCCTCTACGGTTTCACAACGATTTCGGTTGTCGTGACTTCTAGAACATAACAGCTGGCGCATTCTCCACATTTTCGATGAGCGTCTTGTGCCCGACAAGTGTTCTAATGTTGTTGATTCCGTATCTTCAAAGATAATCAATGATGGGAGACGGGGTGAATATAGAATTAACACTCACCGAATCATCGTCGGTCGTTCGAGACCGATACCCCAGCCATGTACACGTACATCCTTAGGGAAGCCCATGGGTTCCAGCATCTCAGGTCGGAACATGCCACTGTTTCCAATTTCGACCCATTTTTGAAGCATGGGGTGGAATGCAAAGATTTCGAGCGACGGCTATATCGTAGACTTGTCAGCACAGAAGTCTTCAGAACGGACGTATCACACAAACTTCTGTGTACGGATTGTATGCAGGTTTGAAGCGAACGTCAGTCATGCCCATCTTTTTGAAGAAAACTCTCATAAATCCTGAGTTATTGTTGAGAGTGTCATAATATAATTGGCCTGGTAGAGGACTCACCAATAAGATCAGCCAGTGTCAAGTTTCTATCCGCGACGACACCCTCTACTTGATGGAATTCAGCCAAGTGGGTGGCATCCATGGTTTCGTTGCGGAACACTCTATCGATACTGAAAAGCTTCGCTGGTCGGAAGCCATCGTCTCCCGCTTCAAGCGAGACGCTCGACTTCAGCACTCCGCCTTCATCATCTATAACTTCACCTCTACATTTAGCAGCGAGCTTATAAAGCATCGCTGCTGATGAGGCGGTGGTATGTGTCCGGAGTAAGAGTTTGTGAGATTCCTCATCGGACCATGGAGTTCGGTACCCGATTGACCCGTATCCGCCTTTCTCATGAACCTCAGAAACGCGCTTGTAGTAGGCCTCGGGGGGAGGCAGCGAAGTCGATGGATCTGTCACGGTTTGAGATCGATATCATTGAAGAATATAAACGTCTTGAACTTGCCTGAGAGGTAGAACGTATCGTGCAGCTCTCTTGCAGGATGAAGTTGAGGTACGAAAAGGGCATCGAAGCACCAGAAACCCGACTCGACGAAAGAGCTGGTTGGCATTTCTTCAAATCTATAGGCTCGTTAGGAAGCATAACGAGATAATGATATAGAAATATCGCACCCCATCTCCAAGAATATACCACGGATCTCTTCTCGAACCTTGAGGAGTGGGTGAAGTGCACCGCCTGAGGTTGGTATACCATCAGCTTCGAAGTTGTATTTCTTGAAAGTGGCTGTTTTCCATGATCCACTGTGGTCGATCAATAAACATTTTTGCAAATCAGCGCGGAGAACACATACGAAGTCAGCATGTCGACAGTAAGGTCAGTTTCTAGTTTTGCGATGGACGTGCTGAAGTTAGACCCCTTGTGAACGGTGAACCATTGTCCTTTCCTAAATGCATGAAAAATATAGCACGGCGCGTGGTGAATGAAGTATGGTGATTACCTTTGTATTATAAGTTTACGTTTACGTAGCTCAGCCAGTGCTTTCTCGCCAGTTTGGAGAGTCCCAGCAGAGTTAACTTCACGCAGTTCAAGCTGGGTCGCATCCACGATTTCTACAACCTGATCAATTGGCTTCAACGATATAGCCAACATCTCTCAATAGGACGACTCACAGCTTTCACGAACCCACTGCCCTCCTTGGCTATCCAGCCGTTCTTGAATGCACGCCCTTGGCCAACCTTGGCGGCCTCGTCACCCACTTTCTTCTTTAACTCTTGAGCTCCTACGGGTTTCCCCTGGCCCTTTTCTGGCAGAGCACCCCATACTCTGGCTTCATGCGATCCTTCTTGGACGATCTGTGCACCCTCTGGTGTGAGGACATGTGAAGATGTTTCATGGGTATCGAAAGTGATCATCTGCCGAGACAAATCAGCCTGTTTAATCGAGGGCGTCCCACGGACACTTTGTAACATGCCTCGCGACTGAGGAGGGAGCTCAGAGCCCCGAGGATCGTGATCTGCGCTTCATGACTGGTCACTGAATGTTCTCCGGGTATCACGAGTGTTCTCGTATCTCGGATCGTCCCAGCCCTGTCTAGTGTGTCGAGGATGAGTTTCTGGAGCACTTCCGCCATGACTTTGTGTAGTCCGTCTCTTAGATGAGCTCTGATCTAGCTGTAACTTAGGGCAGCATCGTCATTCCAAGGGGTGGATTGGTCGACCAATCGACCAATTTTCGAGCTCCGCTCGGCAAAACGGCACGCGCGACCGATGAGACCGATTTTTTGAGGCACGTGACTGTATTAGGGTT
>JBBPLD010000187.1:0-29565 GCA_038089555.1 Chalciporus chontae | reverse complement strand
CCCAGCTTAGTTCACTTGGTTTTTCCTCAGAACCAACCGTCCTATCTCAGTGCCTCCTTCTTCATTTCTCCCTCACTCGCTAGTGAAAGTGTAGACCTGATCCTTAATTGGTTTTGGGTTGTTTCAGCCATGGGCTGAGCATCCTACCATTTCTGGTAAATTTATTGGCAATCCTTCTCTCTCAGTGGTTGTTTCCCAGTATATGATCAGCCTTCGGCGCCGTAAGGTAAGTCATTGGCTTGATCAGTTACTTTCAGTGCTTACTCAAGCTAACTGTCATTTTCTGAGGCACGCTCTGGGGAGGTTGTGACCAGTGCACGTGCAATGGATGAGTCTATCATGCGACGCCTATGGGACTTTGTTGAAAGCCTCGGACCTCAAGAATTCGAGTCACTTTCTCGCAAGCGCAAGAATGAGGCTCCCACAGAATGGACTGGACCTACCATCCGCAGAATGCTCTATCTGCTCTATTTAACCTCTATGATTTGTCTTCTTCGCTATGATGAGGCTCTTCATATCACTTGGGCTGATGTCAAGTTCCAAGTGAAGGATCCAAAGATGAAGCATGAAGATTACTGGATGGACGCTAGCCCTGAGATTTTCTCAGGAAAGACCAAGTTCAAGACCTCAGACTTTCGTGTTCTTCTCACCCTACCATTCCGTAAAACTCATCAGTATGGTGGTATGCAATTTTCTGTTTTACTTCTGTTCTTGTTCATTATGATGACTTGATGATCATATAGGTGCTGCTCCATTTTATTTGTATGCAGTACCCTCCCGTCCCTGGATGTGCCCTGTGCAAGCCTTTGCGCTCTGGTGGACCATTGCATCAGAGAAAGTTTCAAAGCTAGACGGTTATGTCTTTCGCAAGAAGATTGGTAGAGATGGTATTAGCGTCAATCCCACAGACAATATGGTAAGATTCATTAGCTCAGAATCATGTAAAGTCATTGAACTAATGGTGGAGCTAGACTGCAGAATCCTTTCTTGAATCCTTTCGAAACAACCTCCTTGACATTGGTATTGATCCTTGACCTTATGGAACTCACTCATTCCGTCGTGGTGGCTGTCAATATCTTCACCTTGTCTACAACTGGAGGTTCCAGAAAATCTGCAATTGGGGTGGTTGGGCAGAGAACTGCGATAATCCAAGCACAATCTTCAAATATCTGTTGTCTTGGAACGACAATCCTAATGCCGAAAGAGAGCACTACCTGGAGGAATCTCAAACGGAGAACCCATGTTCAACTTGTGGAAGAACCTGTCATTGCCCTTGAACACTATCATGATGTATGAAAGAAAGACCAGAGAGAAGAAGAAACGAGAAAAGATCAAGAGAACAAACCACTGGCACAGGCAAAGATATGTAGTTATGAACAAGCAGTCAAGTCAATTACTCCTGAATCTGGTTGCTCGTCCTCTGTAAGATCAATGATAACCCTTGAGCTTTCACCAGCACTCTGAGATGGTGAAGATGGAAAGGTCGACTTCTCACATAAAGTTGATGACTTGCATAGAAAGCATGGATCAGTGGACATATCGATACATCAAGTCAAATGCTTACTGAGGAAGAGACAGTCTGAGAACAGTTCAAGTTCAAGTTGATCCAAGCAGTGTACACTGAAGATGGGAAAAAAACCTTCAACTTTGAAGCAGGCTGGAGCTTACCCTGGACTGGACCTAGAGCCTTGGATCTATATCCAGCCAAGGTTTCACAGGAAAGGTGATCTGTAGACACAGCCATAGTCACCCCCTTGATATGACAAACTGTGGTGGTAGACCTGGATGACTCCTGAATGCTTGCCTCAAGTCTTGCAGATGATCTGACAGCACCAGTTGGGTTAGTAAGATCATGCAGGACTTTCCGTACCACAACAGCAACCCAAACATTTTTCTGAAAGGTGTCGAGTGTGTGCTGTGGGTCGTCCCATCCCAAAAGTTCTTGCAAAAGCTGAGCAAGAGCTGTGAGATCGGGGGGAATGATATTATGGATCACCGCAGAAGAATGAGCAGAAGCACAGCATGGCTCGGTGTAGGCCTTGACAACTTCAATGCTAGGAAATGAGCTGGACAAGGAAGCTGCCAGAGACGGATGCCGGCGACCTATCTGCCCGGTTGGATCCCGGAGAAGGTGATGTTGCATAGTCTCACGCCAAGTCTTCAGCGCATCAGGTTGGGCATGAGCAGGCTGACGGAGAGCTTGTTGCAACATCTGGGCAAGGCCACAGCGAACAAGACCAAGCGCAGTTGCGATCCCGCATCCCCTAAGACCTGTCTGGAGTATATTCGGCTGTCGGAACAAAGTCACTGAGACAGTTATCATGCTTGCCTGATCATAGTCCCCCCCACAAAGCAGGGCCATGAGAACGAAACCCTCACCCGAAAGAAGGGGAGAGATACGACACTTGATTTGATCTACATCATACATTTTGATCTCCCCCTTGTCCGTGAGGGTGGCACTGTGATACATGAAAATGTTATCCTACATACAATCTAAAATAAAACATGGACTTGCTTCCGGAGCACTGTGCGAGCTCCAAACACGAAAGCATCACTGTCATCAGTGAGGACAGCATCTATCATCCCACTCTTGTTCATGGCCGAGAGCTCGGCCTCGGCTTCCCCACAGGCCTACGGACAAAAGATCAGCTACCAGGGGTGTCACAGCGGGGGACTTGAAGAACCCACAGTGAGGTACGGAATCTTGTAGGCCTCGAGAAGACGGCATGTGGGTTTGACCATCCAATGGTCACGCGCCGAGACACGGGTGCCCCGCTTGCAAGCAGGGCGAGCTGGACCGTCGAAGCAGAAGATGAGCTGGATTGGATATTTTGAGAGTCGAGCGAGGCGGAAAAAGAACGCCCGCAAAGCGGGGTTCATTCCACTCTGCGGGTGAGCACGATGCCACTGTTGCTGCTGGCACTGCTCGAACCAGATGCTGGCATCGACCCCAACTGTGTACGCTTTGTGCGGCAGTGCGCCGTCGAAGCGCTGATGCGTGGCGAGAGTGTACAGTGACACATCTTGAGCGGCGGGTGCGAGAACCTGTCGTTCTAGGTCAGTAGATGCTGGACCTCGATCAACTGGAAAGACAGACCTCCCAGAGGCCGTGTACTCCCATTTCGTGTCGATGAGCGTTTGCGGCACGCGTTCGAACTTGTAGCGCTGACGGTCGTCGTGAATGGTGCGGATGGGGTCGTTGGTTGGGATTTCCCCGATGGTTGGTGTGCCAGTGGTGTCTATCCTTCGTGCCGACGAGCGTGCGGTCGCGGACGTTGGGCGCGAGGCTCTGAGGAGGTCGTGGGGTGCGAGCGGCGACGAAGGGAGTCGACCGTAGTGGGACGAGGGTGGTCGACGTCACGTGAGGTCCAGGGGCTCGCGTATTGAGACTGTGTTTCTGGGACTGTCAATCTCCCGACAGTCAGAGGGCTGACTGAGGACTTGGCGGGAGCGTCCCGCGTAGAACCGACCCGCGTCAGACGCGACTGGCCGGAAAATTGACGGTCTCAGCGTGCGAAAAACACAGTCTTCGGCTAAGGCGAGCACCCTCTGCGCTCTCGGAGCTCCCCCTACTCCCTCTTACTTTCGTCGCTCGCGCACGCCGCCTATCGGACGAAACGCGACACCGGGGTGCTCGACAGGGCTCCCCCGGGACCCGTCTGCAGCGCTTTCCCCCCGCCCGTCTCCCCCCGCCCGCGCTTCTCGCTCGCGTTCCCAGCCCGGTCGACCCCCCCGGACCTCGGCACCGCCACGCTTAGGTAAGCCTCGCTGAGACCGTCATTCTCCTCGCGATCAGTCCCGATTTCCATACTTTCTAGATCGGCGCCTCCTTTTAAGATCCACTGTGCAGAATCCAGCAAGCCCTACAGTTTGAATCCGAGTTACGATTGGTCGCTTGTGGTAATACATACATACATACATACAGATTTCCGAGTCCGTCGCGATACGTATATACATACACGCTTTCTACATGCCTCTGCGAAAGATGTTACAGGAAAATCCACAACAAGCAGAGGAAAGCGGAAAAGGCGCAAAATGATGCTCTCCGTGTTAGACAAAAGATGGCGTGAATGGGTGGATGACGGGCGAGATGAAGCATCAAACTCCGGGTCAGTCCATCTCCATCTCCATCTCCATACCATCCCACTCCCCACCCTTACCCCCCATCCCCATCCCCATCTCCACACCCATCCTTCCATCCTCATCCTCATCCTCCTCGTGCACACTTAACCCCGCAACCCCATCCTCATCCTCCGTGTTCCATCCATACCGCGCACCACGCATACTCACCCCATAAACTCTCGCTCCAATCATCATGCTTTCCAAATCGAGGTCGACGTCCGCAAGATCACCCTCGCCCCCACCCTTACCTCCGTATTCTTCGTCTTCCTCGCTCTTGCTTTCTGATGCAGACCGGGAATGCGAGGAGGTTGACATGGAACGAAGACATGAACGTGGGAGAGACCAGCCGTTCTCGGAGGGCACGTAAGGGTATGATCGTTGTCGTAAAGACAGAGACATCTCGTAGAACACAGACGATGACGATGGAGAGCCCCACGATTCCGAACGAACGCTCCCCGAACGTAGCGCGAGCAGATTCAATGCATCGTCCGTCATCGTCACTTCTGGTACAGGGACAGGCACCGGCGAGGAAGGCGTACCAGGTGATGCGGTGGTGGATACGCCAAGCATACCTGGACGAACTTGCATGATGCCAGCTGTCCCATTCGAATTCGGGAATGAATAATCATACAGACGCGGCCCGGTTGATCCAGGTTGTTTAGAACTTAAAATAGACGTTCCT
Source organism: Chalciporus chontae (assembly GCA_038089555.1). Taxonomy (NCBI): domain Eukaryota; kingdom Fungi; phylum Basidiomycota; class Agaricomycetes; order Boletales; family Boletaceae; genus Chalciporus; species Chalciporus chontae. Next base: position 24,761 of record JBBPLD010000187.1, on the reverse strand, counting down.
GGAACCGAACTAGACATCGGGAACGACGAATGCACGCCAGATGGAGATATACTGGTTTGTGAAGAATTCCCCTCGGTTTCTGGCGCAGGCGGAGGAACGAGACCTCCAGATAAGAAAGATGGCCATAACGAGCGATCTTCGGGTAAAGATGCAGACGATGGTGAGAGATGTGAAAGGATCGCGGCAGCCTATTTAAAATAAGTTTACCGCGAGGAACGAGAGACTGACGCCATGTGAACCTACCTCGAGCAATTGAACCTGCTGATGCTTGCTCAAGACGAACTTGGATGCTTCTCGCCATTGAGGAGTGTGTTCCCAGCGGTGTTTGATCAGACATGATGGATGTCTGTATACCTGAACATCATACCGACAGTTTGAACATCCGCAAACATTCGAAGCCGTCGAGACTAGCCAACCTTGGAACAACTCTCGCACGTAAATATAGTCCCCCGTTTACGACCGTTCCTAGTGATGTTAGTGGAATTCGTGGTCAATGGGCTGCTGGCCTGCGGCAGGGAGGTTGAGAGCTCCCTATCGTCGATGCTTCCCCGATCGGAGGTATCCTTTGTGGAATTAGCAGGAACTTTCACGGGTTGCGTGCCATTGACAGAACGATTAGACAACGGGGGCGAAGAAATGGACAGCCCTGCGAGCGATGAAAGGGTTGAAGTGGTCTGCATGGATGCGGGGCTGTGGAAGCAGTGGAAGTATGCAGGTCAGCGAAACAGAGGTATGAGTGGGCAGCGGGATTCGGAATGTCATCGTGTCATGTACTTCTTCGATGGCGAGTACATGCAAGGGTGACACACTTACGCAGGCCTTGTCGCAGCATCGCGAGCGTCACTCAGTCTCCTTCTAGATCTTCCCGCAGAGGACAGTCGACGGTGCTTTGTCGTGGTATTGTTTCCTGTGCCTATGTGCGCGATGAGAGAAGACATAAGACAGACTCCACGCCGCCGTACCCTGTATAGGCCGAGGGGTGGATTCCTCGGGTTGGGATGAATCTATTGGAGCTGCACTTGCCGCAACAATGGAGAGTGAGAGCAGAGAAAGCTGTGGGTGATCATTCTGTGCACTGGGTCAGTACCGAGACATCGTCCAGCCACTCTACCAACCTGCGACATGACGACGAGTGGAAATTTACAGCTCGTTGTCGACAATGGACGTCAACATTCGAGAGCAAGAAGAACAAGAAGAAAAACAAGGCGATGGCTCGATCTGCCTCCACTTGGCCTCCAGTAGAAATTCAACGTCCGCCCAAATTCGTCCTATGTGCGACTTTCCTCTTGCACTCTACAAACACCGAAGTTTGCCCGATCGTCTCAAATGTACGAAACTTCGGAACACATACGTTCTAACTAGGCAACTCGAACTACAACCTTCGACAACTCAATCTTGTGCAACCCTTCTTCTGGGCAAGAAATGTCCCCCCTTCTGGAGTTTGGATCCCCATATAGGTTCAATGCTTGATCGGCCGTCGGCTCCGGCAGTGCTAGCCAAGTCCGAGACCATTCTTGCTGTCTGGCACAGAGGGTTTTCTTGAACAACCCGTGTAGTATTCGGATACTGCTCGCATCCTGTCATAGAGCTGGTCTAACATTGTACTTACATGCCCAGCAGTGGGAAGCAATGATGACCCACACCTTCATACATGGACAGGATGACAAAGTTACTCACTCGAGTTGATGCACCTTATAATCGCCATGAAGCGATGCACTCGACGCGGCCGAAGCACAATCCCCTCGAGTTATTAGAACGAGTATGCTCGGTCCTTTCATGTACTTCGCAGTCACCTATGTGTTGTGAGACGAACTCACCGTCCGCAAGAGAACCGAACAGGAGGGAGCATCATCACTGAGTTCGATGATGTGAAATTTGGTTCGAATTCACATTTTTGTGTTCCGGTGTTTTATCATTCTTCCATTGCCCGATCTGCGGTGGAAACAACACCCGAGGAGAAGCTGATGTCATAATTCAGTTCCTCGCGAAAGAACACGCTCAGCAGGACACATCATCTTTCAAATTCGCAAACATACTTGTATGAACGAAGATGGAGCGTAATCTGTAAAACTTTAGATGTACACCTCATCTCAGCGACCGCGAGATAAAGCGGGGGACCAACTCTCCGACAACGCCTTAGAGATAATCACGACCATTCTCTGTGATAAACAGGAAAACAACAGTCATCAAGCTCTCATATGGATCGGTTACCCTCGAAGCCGTATGGATCTGATGCCACGTACATACGTCCGGAATGGGATCGCCATTGGCTGAGTCTGTGAAGCGTGTTTGGTTTTCACGAGTGGAATTAGGGTTTCCTCCTCCTACAGGTCGTGACACGAGCCTGAACCATCGGTTTAGTCAGAGAGGATCTAACCCTACTCGGGTTTACTTACTCCTTGACGACACCCTAAATGATGATGGGCGACAAACATGTCACTGTTACAAAGTACAGCGGAGGAATGCGAAATTGACCAGACCGATGATTAGTCACGATGGTGTATCGCCAGCGAGATATACCACCCCTTCGTAGGGCATTCTCCTGAAACTCACCTCGTCGCTACATCCCGTTATTGTAATGAACCCGAGGGTAGAACAGAATACTGGACGATGAGCGTTGTGCGTGTAAGCGCGCATTTTAGCCTGTTTCCTGGAACATCCTAACGCTGCATATCCCCTTGGATGATTGGGAGCTATTATTACTGTTCTCCTCAGAGAATGCCTCCTCCAGGGGTCAGCACAGAGCTCCTTTCCTTCATCATGAGACGCGCGTGATAAAAACAGATACCTCTCAGAAACAAGAACTTGAGCATTGAGACAGATCGTCATTTACGTATATCGTCGTGAAAAGAACGACTCTGTTAATTTGAAGTGAAAGGGTCGATGAGGATGTGGTGTGATGTGTGATGGTACGGTCCGGAAAAAAAATAAAACAAACTTGCCAGGTCCATCATCGTCGTAAATGTCCGTGGACCGATGGGTTGGGTTATTCATCCACGGAAGTTCCTCAGTCTTCAAATTCAGAAAGTCATCAATGAGATATCGGAGATGACTTCTATCGTGAGCTTGATGAGAGAGAAAGATCTGTATCGTTGGATATCAGTACTCGCATCACACCAGAAAAAGAACTTTGCAATCGAAAACGTACTCGACTCGAACAACACTGAGAAATAAGCAGTCAGGCATCGTGGTGTGATGATGACGCTGATAGGACTTGCTTGCCGAGCGAACGATCACAGAGGTTCACGGAGTCACTTTGGCACCAACCTCGGGTGGAATATCTTCGTCAGATCCTGTCAAATTCTTCTCAGCACCACCTATGAGGCTGTACGAGAACGGGATCGGAAGCGGGGAGAACCCCCCCTAATATTCCGCGTCCGTGAGGGTTTCACAATTTCATTTGAAGTTTGCGAGGTAAACCTACACGTTTTGACGCGAGATACGATCTGAGTACTGACTGACTGATAGAGAAAAGCTCGGAACCTTGTGGACACGCTGAGAACTATTAAGAGGTAGATCTAGAAGCTGACCCGGGGGGATAATATCCCTGCGATACTTACGTCCTTAAAAGAACGAGTTGCCTGGAAGATAAGTAACCCCGTGATATGAGCGATTCGATGATTGTTGATGTGGTGATGATAGGACTTCTTACCGAGCCAACGATCGGACGCTCACGGAGTCACCTCGGCGAATTATATCCCGAGGGTGTCGACGTGTCGTCCCGGAGGTATCCGATGACCGGATCGATACTTCTACGTATCCAACGAGAGCGGGGTTGTACGAGAACGGAATCGGGACAGACAGAGCCCTTTCCGCGCCCGCGAGTCCACGATTTCATTTAAAGTTTTGCAAGGTAAACCTATAAGAGGTGAAGTCGCCACGAGCCTGATCGATTTAACCCGAGGATCGAGATTTGATCTGAGTTGGTGGCGAGTGGGTTCAAACATCCTTTGCGTCGAGGCTCGTGCCTGCGAGATGAAAGCCTCGGCACCTTGCACGCGACGATAGGCAATAACATCTCGTTCGAAGATTCGCATATAGGATGAAGGTCGATACGGTGATGATATCGATGTGGCGCATTCTAAGGAAGTTCGCGAAACAGGGATATTGTCCCACATATCAGTGATTCCGTACTCATGCCCCATCAGGGGCGGCTGAACGGAAGCAAGTTGGAACAGAGTAGAGCCTGAGGGCAACCCGAGTACGCCCGGACTGACCCGCGTACTCCCGCGTATGAGCAAGAACGACTGGCCACGTCGAGACCGAGATGATCCAAGACATCAACCAGACGGCGTCAGGACTTGCCGAGCGGGTAAAGGTGAAGCAGAGAAAGGTTCTTTGCCACCTCGATTGAGGTTGCATAAAGGCATACCCTGGCTTTACATTCATCCTCCGAGACGTCTCCGGGAACGAACACCGCAACATTATTAATATCTTCAGCTGGAGAGAACGAGCACGTTTCGTAAGGTGTAGACAGAACTCAGACGGACATGAGATGGGACTGTAGATCGTGCGATGGAACTCACGCAAGGACGACTTCTCCGCTTCCTGTCGCCCATAAAAGTGAGAGGCCCTGATTGCCGAGGGTATCCACGCAGACTTGGTCGTGAGCTACAGGTAACAAGAATATGGATTCTGAGTACGAGCATAGGGCGTCGCTGGGGACCGCGCGCGAAAGAATCCCATGGACAGCAGACAATGGGCAGGGGGCCTCACAGGGAGTTCATTCTGGCAGGGACTGGCAGTGGTCGACGGGGGGTCCAGCGACGTTGGTGTGGTTTAAAGAGTTGAACTCGCATTTTACATAACAAATTTTCCGCTCCTCTTCGCTGCCTCTCACGACGACGACGACGACGACGAGCTCCTCGACCTTGGCCTCCGCGCTGTAAAAATTGACAGACTCTGGGACTTGGTTTACGCGTTTTTTCTGATCTGGCAAGTCAGATAATCTGACTCGGCGATCGACGTCGTGACCGGATGCGAGTCAGATTTAGACTACTCTGCTCATACACGACCATCCGTCCACCAGCTCATTCACCAGCTCGACTCTGGGCTCGTTTCAACCACTCAACCATGTCCAAAGAGGTCAACAAGACCGCACATTCATTCGATAAAGCTCGCTTGGACACCCTCCTCAACCGCAGGTTCTTCTACGCGCCAGCGTTCGAGATCTACGGCGGTACGCTCGATCGCTCGGTCTCCATCCGTGATCGTAAACGTCCAACTCACTCTCTTCAGGTGTCGCCGGTCTGTACGACTACGGTCCACCAGGCTCGTCGCTCCAGGCAAATATCATCGCAGAATGGCGTAGACACTTCATCGTCGAGGATCATATGCTCGAACTCGACACCACCGTCATGACCCCCGCCTCCGTCTTCGAAACATCCGGTCACGTCGCCCGTTTTGCAGATTGGATGGTCAAAGACACCGAGACGGGTGACGTCCTACGAGCAGATCACCTCGTCAAGAACGTCCTCGAGGCTCGTCTCGCTGGCGATCGCGAAGCCCGTGGTTTGGCTGCTCAACCCCAAAAAGAGGACGACAAAAAGAAGAAGAAAAAGGTCAAGAGCGTTGCGGTACAGCTTGCAGACGAGAAAGTGAAAGAGTACGAGAACATCCTCGCTCAGGTTCGTCCTTGCCCGGTTACCCATCAACACACATACTCAACCCACATACAGCTAGACAACTATTCCGGTCCAGAACTCGGCGAGTTGTGTCAAAAACATGATATCAGGAACCCAGATACCGATAATAAAGTGGGAGAACCTCAACAGTTCAACCTCATGTTCGCTAGCAGCATCGGTCCTACCGGTCAACACCCTGGGTAAGCCCCAATCACACCCTCCTCATGTTGGCAACCCACCCCATCTCATCACCCCATCCCAGTTTCCTCCGTCCAGAAACCGCTCAGGGCCACTTCCTCAACTTTTCTCGTCTCTTAGAGTTCAACAACGGTCGCGTCCCTTTCGCATCCGCCCAGATTGGAAGGTCATTCCGCAACGAGATATCACCTCGCGCCGGCCTCTTACGCGTGCGAGAGTTCACGATGGGTGAGATCGAACATTACGTTGACCCCACGAACAAACGACACCCTCGCTTCAACGAAGTCAGACACATCGTTCTCAGTCTCCTCGATCGTCACGTTCAAACATCTGGCAATACCACCATAACACGGATGCCCATCGGTGAAGCCGTCGACAAGGGTATCGTTGCAAACGCAACCCTCGGTTACTTTTTAGCCCGGATCAACCTCTTCCTTGTCAATATCGGTATCAACCCCGACCGCTTACGGTTCCGTCAACACATGGCTAACGAAATGGCACATTACGCAACTGATTGCTGGGATGCCGAGATTGAGAACTCATCTGGGTGGACAGAGTGTGTGGGGTGTGCCGACCGTGCGGCGTACGATCTGTCCGTGCATTCCGCACGGACTGGCCATCCTCTCGTCGTGAGGGAAGCTCTCAAAGAACCCATCGTAACGGAGAAAGAGGTTCCGGAGTTCAATAAGAAGGCGCTTGGGAAGACGCTCGGTCGCGATGCTGGACTAGTTCAGAAGATCGTCGGAGAGATGGATGAAAACCAGCTTCTTAAATTAAAGAGCGAGCTTGCACAAGGGTAAGAAGACCACGTTTCCAATCTTCTTCTCTTATCCCTCGGAGATTTCATCCCAGCTAACGTTTGTTTGCTTTTCTCTTTCATTCCGGTCGTCTTAGCTCATCCACGATCTCGGCCGAGGAAAAGGCAATCACGCTCACGCCCGACATGTTGACGATAGAACGCAAGACGTTCAAACAATCCAGTACGTTTGGCCTTCCTTTTTTCGTGCCATCATCCTCGTTTCTGACGTACTTTCTTTTACAGTCCGAGAATTCACTCCCAACGTCATCGAGCCTTCTTTTGGCTTTGGACGAATCCTGTATACACTTTTGGAGCATAGCTTCTGGTGCAGGGAACAAGATATTGAACGTGGGGTACGTACATGTTTTTGGTTATCGTCATGAAGAATCGGGAGGGATTGTCTTATGACGTTCGCCGTTCGATTCTCAACAACAGGTTCTTTCGCTCCCGCCCGTCGTCGCGCCTACCAAAGTGCTCATCGTTCCGTTGAGCGCGAAAGAAGAGTTTGATCCATTGGTCGAGGAAGTTTGTGAGTTGCCCATTCGATGCAATCGCACGTTTATTATCGAACGCGCTCATCATCTTGCGTGTGTCACCCTTGCTCACGACGTCTCGATTTTTTTAATTCTGCAGCTTCCAAACTCCGGAAAGCTGGCATCTTTTCTAGAGTCGACGATTCGAATACGTCGATCGGAAAGCGATATGCTCGGAATGATGAATTGGGTACACCATTTGGGGTGACGATCGACTTTGCGTGTAAGCACACAAACCCTGGGCGATTGGGTAGAATGTGGAACGAGGATCGTTGATGCGTTTCTTTTTTCGTAGCTGTTCAAAACCGGACGATGACCCTCCGGTATGTTTTCATTTCCGTTCCCTTCCGTCTCCCATCACTCTCTGGGTTGATACGAATGTCACGACCGATACCGATACTGACGGTCCTCCTCCTTTTGTGTGTGTGTGTGTTTTTTTTTTGTTTTACAGTGAACGGGACACGACCGACCAATTGATCGGGTCTCTCGACGACGTGATCGCCGTGGTGACGGAGTTGTGTCAGGGGAGTATGACTTGGGCGGATGCGTGTCAACGATTGGTGGTGTATGATGGGGTACAGGCTGTCGATTGAGCTTGGTGTCGACTTGTGTTCCAAGGTTGATTCAAGAAAGAGGTAGGGTTAGATCTGACGGGCGACGAGTGTTCTCCGAGGATGAGGAGGAGAAAAGAGGTAGATCCACGAAACGTAGCGAATAGAAAAAGCCCGTTTGATAAACGCATATGCTTACAGTATGATATGATCGATCGAACTGGATGACAATGGGGATCTGAGATGGATCCGGAACACGAACGAAAACCCAAAAAAAGATTGACGAGCGATAGGGGATAGAGGTAAGTTATGTACTGCCAGTGGCGTGCGTCGTCGGACCGATCGTGTTTCAAAGTTTAATTCCAACACCTAAGACACACTGGGGGAAGGAGCACACGCGCATGTACGCCGATTTCCCTATTGAAGCGTGGTGTGGTAACATGCCAGTGGTCATGTATGCGAGGATAGACAAGTAGATGGGACCGTGGATGCCGTATTCATACAGTATACGAAACGTATGGATCCTAAGGCGGCTTACAAGTAACTGATTTACATCTCTGGCTGACGGGCGAGAAAGGGTCAATGATCAAATCGGAGGTCGAGAACGCGCATTGCTTCTCGTTTTCCTACATTCAGGGTAACGCATCCATCTGAAGAGGTTGAAAGAGTTCGATTAGATAAATACAAGCACCGAATGCAACACCACGCGTCATGTTACATGGATGAGAATTTGAAAGACGGGGGCATACACGTACTATGGAAAGTACCCAAGGTGCGGCGATCTCGGACTTTGGGAACTGGTCGTTCGAAAGAAAACAACACACACACAAAAAAACACGAGGCCGCCGTTTCAAACTCATATATCGAGTTCTGAGTCGACCCTGCCTGTGTACAAATGTCATATGTGGGGGGCGTAAAACAAAACAAAAACAAAAACAAAAACAAAAAAAGGTCGTGTCGTTCGAACAGCACTCGACTTACTTATTAAGCACCGCCGCTCGAAACGCGCACGAATTCTGGCCGTGGATTGGTCGAACTGGGTTTCTTGGACCACACTTGCCTTTTTCTTCTTCTCGGTCTGTGCCGTCGCCAAGGGGGGGTTTTGTCATCTTTCGTGAAGTCGTGAACCGGATAGGGGGAAAATCAAAGTTGGGTGTTGACTTATACCCACGTTCGGTCCCGGGACGTGTCCACCTGACTCGATGGAATGTGGTCCGTCTCGCGTGAAGATCGGGAATGCTTACCCACGAGGCCGCCACTTAAGTATCGAACGTCGTTCTCGCTGCTGTGCGATGAACAAAGTTTTGATTGTACCCACAATGTACACAGCTAGCAACTTGCTGAATAGCCGATCATGATGTTCGTTGGTGGCGTTTGGATGCTGTAGAGATCAGTCGCCCATGGCCGGTATGACGAGAGATGTTCTAGTCCTTGGGAAACGGCGCTGGGCACGATGATCAGATGACAATGGTTCGGAGCGCCATAGGTCTTCTAAACCTAGACATGTACGAGAGGGGGGGCCACGACCTAGAGTCAAGTTTGACAGCAGAAAAACTGACACGGTCCTCATTTAGAGTTTTCCGCGGTAACGTCGAAGCTTGCAGGGGGGTTGCTTCAAGGGGAAGTCCGAGCTCGTTGGGAGGTTGAACGGAGCGCTGGTTGACGACGAATCACGATGATAGGCTGTTCGGAGAGGTCCGTGAAATATGGCACATCATTGCGGAAGATGCCATAAAGGGAACAGGCGCTGATCATAATATGACTTGTCATGAGACGTTTGATAGAGACGGGCAGGTGGGGTTTTTCTTTCGGCTTCTGGAGATAAGATGTACTTTATCGTGAGATAACATTGGGGACTTCGAAAGAAGGGTGCTTCAAGGAGCGGAGCGGCCAATAAGAAGAGGTTCCCGGTTTGAGTTACATATTGCAGCGGAGAGATTCAGTGCACTTTGACAAGGATGAATTTGAGGGTATTTCCTAGGAGACCGCGCGTGGGTAGACAGGAGATGGAGTGATGGCCGGAAGATGTATGGCAGAAGTAGATATGAGCGGGAAATGACCGGTAGAAAGGTTGAGAAATCGACCCCCAAATTTACGCGAAGCTGCGACATGGGTAAGAGAGCGCAATGATGATGCCTGCAGGCATAGCAAAAATGGTAGTTGAGCCATGCTGTGTTTGTGGAATTCTCTCTTATCTGGAGATGTCAATTCCAGGGAAGAACTGGAGGCGTGAAAGGTCAGACCGAGCATGGCAAGCAATTAGGTTTGACAAAGGTTTGACCTCACACCAAGTCATCCGGATGAGTCCATCCATTGCGACCGAGACTAAGGAACGCGACGGAATTTCCACTGCAGATCGAGTTACCTAGATCTGACTGCCAATTTGGATTGCATATCTGTATGAGAAAGCTGTCTATGAGAACGAAACGAGAACAGCCCTCGAATTGCGAGACTGAATCTTGTCTGGCTGTAACTTGAGACGGCATCGCGCGGGAAACCAGCCCGGCTAACGCGCTCGAGTATAAGTACCTTTCCGTTTCTTCTCCATCCCGTCAATCAACTCCAGGCCTCCGTTAAGGTCTACTGCTACTCTCCATCACCTTCATTTACCACCTCGACGCACAATGGCTACCCGTCACGACAAACTCGTCGCTCTCCCAAGTCTTTCCTGCGCACTCTCCTCACTACCTCAGGCGACCAGCCTTGACAGCGTCTCGCTACATCCCAGCATGTACGCACAATATGCAGCCGACAGTGAAGCAAAGGTATGTCTCTCGCACTCAGCTCCGACACTCTTTCCTAACCCGTCCCTAGCTCAAAAAGGTCCTTTCAAAGACTGCTGCTTCCATGCCTCAAAATGGTGCACCGATGCCTCCTTATATGGCACTGGTATGTCTACTTCCTTTCGTACCCATCCCGCCGTATCCTCAACTGTCCTCTCTGTCAGCCATCACATGCTGATTCACCTAGTTCATCACCACCTCTGATGATGCGTAAATCGGTGAGCATCTCCATCTCTTTACACGCGTCGCGCATTCTCATACCCGCTCGCAGCAAAAACCAAAATTCCACGCCTGAACAGGCAATCTAGACTCGCCGACATCTTTTTCCATCTATCTCGTTGCTGGGGCCTACTGTAGACCTTGTATTGCCATAACGCGGCACCCTCTCTCATCTTCAGCATTTTTCCACCCACATCACATTACAGCATCGCAGCATATAGACACATCGCATCTCTATATTCATACCATGGCATCTTTCCTCTCTTTTTTTCCTTTCTTTCTTTTTCATTAGGTCTTTTGATGGTTCGTTTCGTTCTGTCCTGGCCCAGTGCTTAGAAGACACTGGATTGATACCGTTCCCGGGTATTCGTTGGTTTTGTAGCTAGCTCAGGTGCCCTCTACACCGTTACTCGTATATTATAATGCCAATTACATTTGGCTAGCGATCCGCCCTGTAAAAAAGGTTTCAAAGGCTACCACTGCTTCCGCGCTCGATCACCCTGACTTGGCTTCCGTGAACTAGTATTACCAATCTGTGGACAGACTTGTACGGATTCCAGTGAACTCGCAACCCGGCTGTCACAAGACAGAAAAGCAAGCTTTCTATAGGGTTATCCTGCATTTTTGCTGAAAATTCATGAGCACGCAAGATCAGCGACGACGGTCCGATCATGCCCGCTTCCGCATGCGTTGGTTTGACAGCGACATGTCAGTGAGCTGTCGATCGACAAACGGCACGGCGGAGCCATTCAAGGCAACATCGCCGCCGAGTCGGGTCGCCAGCAGCCTATCCACGTTTCAGAAATCGACAAGTTGGCCAGAACCAACTCATAGCCGACGAGTTACACCACGGTTTCGACCGACCGAATAGGAATAGTCCCGTTTTCGATCACGTTTCCGACAGGCACCAACCAATCAGAGATTGCAGAAAAAGTCTAGCCTGGTCCCTCCGTTCAGCCAACCTGAAGTCTTGTCACCCTCGAAATATGTTGCATGCCGGTCGCAAACAGTACTGTAACAAAGCAAGTAAAGTATGCGACAGTCCGTGGCACGGCGCGTCCTTCCTGTCTGCCAGCGCTAAATAAAATTTAGCAATCACAGTTTTTGATGAGTGTGTGAAGGGTGATTCCTTGTTATCCTTTATGATCATGAGATTCTTTCCCGTTCTTACCCACGTGTCTCTGTACACGGTTTCAAAAGTCTCGTGTGTTTTTCCTTGGACCGTGGCGTCGTGTGGGGTAAGTCTGAATTGCGCTGCGGGCTCACATGTGTTGCTTCCTCCATCCGGGCAACGGGGATGTGGTTTATTGGTCCCTGTTGGTCCAGGGCAAGCCATGCCCAATCGGTTGTCACGCTTATCCTCTCCAAACGCTGCGCATACTAGGGGCCCCCCGAACGATTGGCTGGTTAACTTCCATTTTCAGGGTTTTTTTTTCGATTGGACACGATCGATTGCTTCCGAAATACTAAAAGTTACGCGAAGCACCCCGTTTCTTAAATAATGGGGGTTGGGACGTTCATGTCTCGATTTTTCGACCCGCAGTTGAAGTTACCTTGACACTCGGAGTCAGATCTACTCGGGGGTTGGCTTATCGTTTGAGTGTGTGCCTCAACACCTCGATACTTGCGAAAAAAAAAGCATTCTGCACGTAAAATCGATGGATCTATATTCTCCTTGTCGTCTTTGCATGACTCGTACGTCCGTTCCCAAGTTCGGTTTTCATCACTGACTTTCTTTTGCATGTTCCGGCGATTAGCATTGTCATTTTCGAGCGTGTGTTACCCACCTCTCCTTACTGTATCTCCTTCTGACAATCGAGAGCTGAACCCCACTCCTCCATCCAAACCCGCCGCCGGTTTTGCCAAATGTACGTCACCACGTTCGAAGCGGTCACCATAGTTCCCCGCAAAGGTTAAATACGCTTATCTCTTTGACACCGGGAGTCGGGAGTTTCGAAGCAAGACTTCACGTCCGAGTCCGCGAGCCCACTCCCTCGGGATCATGTTGACACCAAACCCAAACTTTTGGCATGAAAAGACGGCTTCTCGAGGGAATACCTGGGAATAACACGACGAACAGGGATCGTTCTTCGTTCTATGGTACTTTTTTTTTTTTTGATCCGGTGGGTACAGATCGGAGGTGTTTTTACCCCGCTATGAGTGCTCGTCCATCGCCGCGGGGACGATGTTAATCGGTGATTTTTTGAGATGGCGCTTGAATCTCCGCCGCCCTTTACTCTCTATCTCTTGCAATTGGTTGGCTATAAGGTTTTGTCTCGTCGAGAGAAACCGAAGGCTGGTCGTAGAGTGGGACCTGACGCGACGGGTAATTGACCACACGGTCGGCACATTGTTACCCGCCCTCACATTCTAGCCCATGTCCGGAAGGAACATGCCCTGGTGATTTCCCCCCTCTACGTTGGCCTTCCTTGGAACACAGCACACATGTAGTCCCCGCGGTTTCCGCCAATAGAAAATGGCGGATCGGAAGCCGGGTCTGGCATCGGATATGACCACACTTACTTGCAGCGCAAATGCTAGACTCGACAGTTTGAATCGAAATGTTATATTTGAACATACGAAAGGGTATGTTTCACCTCCCGGTGCTCTACCATCTGTTACGCCACTGATCCTGACCTTGCCTAGGAATCAGCCCCTGAGACTCTGACCAAGCTTCGCGCGTATATTGGGCGCAAGAAGAGTTATCCTGGGTTCTCGTGGGCGTACTCAGAACCGTGCTGCATTGTGCTGTCGTGGCGCTCTCAAGCGATATCACTCACAACTCACCTTCTACTGCGGACTGCATGGCTAGCTTGGATACCCTCGTAGACGACATTCTGATTCAGATACTGCAGGCATCATCTGTTCATGCCGTTCTCTCTCTGAGAAAGGTGAGTAGAATTCGTAAAAGGAGAGGACGATTCGAGGGGGACGACTCGCTACTAACGCACGAGCGTGACAGACTTCTCGACGATACTATCATCTCAGCAAACTGCGATGCGTCTGGTACGCCAGATTCTGCGCCGACGTATTCGCTCGTGGCTTGCCCATTCCTGGTCCATCATGTCCGCTCTCACTCCTCTCCGCTACTGACCTCGAGAATCGCACGTTGCGTGCGCTATACCTCGAAAACTGTTGGTCTCGGCTTACTGCGAATACGATTGTCTGTAGGCAAGCGGACGAGAAGGTGGACCAGGTGGTGTTTATTCCGGGAGGAACGGAATTTTTCACCGTTCAGAATGACAAAGTCGTCCATTGGTTAATCGTCAATAGACCTGGGTTCTCTCAGGGACTCAAGAAGGTTTCTGATTGGGTCCCCCTCGAAGGTGTACCCTGCAAGGTCGTCAAAAACCATGAAGATCCAGGAACCATTGCCGTCGGAGCAAGAGATCAGTTGCGTCGATTTCTCTCTGCTTTGACACAGTTTTGTTCTGACATACCACTAGACCGGACGGGTTCGCAAAAGTGTTGTCGTCGACCTTGAAGGCTCCTTTCAAGATGCTTTGCGATTACGAGCTCGTTCCTGGCGTTGTCGCCGGGATATCGCGCCATCTTTTATTACTCGATACGACGAGCGAGCTTGGAGTGGGGGGTCTTGAGCTCCTTGACTGGCATGCCCAGACTACCGGGACGGCTCTTCTACCCCGCATTCCTGATCTGGTGAGTTGAGCAGTCCGGTATGGTGTCGCCAGGTTTTGAGGCACCTGATCGCCGCTTTGTAGTTTGGGGACTTCGTCGACTTTGTCCTATTCGCGGGCAATATGCTGGTCGCATGGGAGAATTGCATGAGCGTATTTCCAGTTCCTGAGGTTCCTGCGCATGGCCAAGCCATTGTCGAGCATAAACGCGTCTTCGTATTCCATGAATCGATTAGTCGACCCATCGCTTTCACGACATGCATCACGCGCACCACATCGGATCCGATCGATCGATCATACCGACCACCTCCAGTTACCCTTCCCTCGCTCACCATCGCAGCGCGACCGAAGAGTAAGCCGAGCAGTATGTCGATCTCGATGCTCGTACCCCTCGATGACGACGACGATATGGACGACACCGATACGTTCCCTTACCGCATGACACGACTTCCTCTGCACGTTCCTGGGTTGCCGATAGCAATAGACAAGACGGCTGGATACATTCCCCAAACGTTTACCAGCCTCTGTCTCGGATCCTCTGGTCGTGGCATCTTCGTCGTCGGACGGGCACTAAGACTCTGTGGACCGGGCTTACTCTTTTTCCCTCCGTACGAGATGCAGCTCGGTCCGGTGTTCGAGACGGGCGAGGCTTTATATGTTATGGACGGACGCTCCGAGTCGGGTGGTGGTGGTGGGGAGAGCGGAGACGATGTCGGAGACAAGGTGGATTTCGATGAGGGAATGGGTCGCTTCGTCGTGGCAAAAGAAGGTGGAGGGTTTGAAGTCGTTCAGCTTGATTGAGCGAGCTGAGAGGCTTTGGGTGACGAGAGGGTTGGTCGAGTTGATTGGTGGGGCTGTAAATATCATAATCGTATTGGTACGCTCGGGCGGTGTAATGATTTAAATTTGGTCGAGCGTGGGGGTATTCGTGTACCCATAGCAGAGTGAACTAGAGAGGAGTCTATGGGTTTTCGCACACACAATATACCCTCGTCTCCTCAGCTCTGGGTTGCAAGAGTTGTTGTGAAAATAGGGGGCAGCTTGGATTACATAATTTCATTTTATTTTGTGTGCCGAGCAGCCCCGAGCTCAAAGTTTCACCAACCTCGTCAATGGCAAGATGGCCGAGCGGTCTAAGGCGCTGGAATCAGGTTTGTTCACTATCCAGTCCGAAAGGGCACGAGTTCGAATCTCGTTCTTGTCAGATCCTTTTTCTTTGACATTGCGGAGGAGTGACCGTTTCCGGGAAAGGCTCCGTCATCGGCGGTAAATCGAATCCTTATCTGAGACAACTTGCGACGACTCGTGCTGGCCCGACATGAGGTAGTTGAAAATTACCGTAGAAAAGTGAGTGGAATCCGAGTTCGTGGGTGTTCATCGTGACACAGTCATTTGGATAATTGGATAACAGTGCCAGAACGTCCCCGTTCACTCTTGGTGGCCCAGTCTCAGTAAGTCCTTGATATTTCCAAGATAGTCATCTCCTGCCGTCATGGTGTTCAACCTCTCACGCTGATAAGCTGACGAGAACATAACCATACAGTGTACATCCATCCAGGGATATTTGTGCATGGCACTTGAACTGGGGCTTGTCCCACGTATAATCTGAGTCTGGAGCGAGACAACGTGAATGCAGGTCTAGACACAGACACAGGCGAAAATGAAATTATTCGTTGGTTCAACTTTGGAAGGTGATATCCTGCTTAAGTTTACCGATTACTATCATCATGAGTGTGAACTCGGAATCTGTGTGAGTTTCGTCTTTCAGGTGAGTCATTATCTGAGACTGCCTCTTCAGAGTCCCAGCTGGTAAGACCTTGATAATATAACCACAGATGCTACGACTTCTTCCGGAGTGGGATTGAACACACACTTTTTTGGTATATTTTCACAAGTGCTTCCTCACACTGCAGGCTATGGGGTTGGTATGTACCGATTCATGCGAGCATGACTTGAGCGCAGGCTAATAGAACGATCTCACGCAAATTGACAGACATTGGGTTGTTCTTCAGCGCCTTCATGGTCTGCCTGACCGCCATCCAGTCAAGATACACTCCCCGCTTTCGGTCGACACGGACACCGAGAACGAACTTGATCCGGTCGGACTCGAGAAGGCGTTCAGATTTGCTGTCTGGTCGTCCGTTCTGATGGTCTCTTTCCTGTCCTGCTTTCTAACACAGACCTTTCATGGGATATCTGAACGAGCTTGTAGACCTTGGTATTCATGGTCATCATTCTTTTGGCGCGTCGATCATATACAGCGTGGCCGGCTTTTCTGTGTGGGTTATAGTTGGGATTATATGGGCGTTCTGTTCCACGTTCGCCGTCGTCTTGTACCCTCTTTGGGAAAGTATGGTGCCATTGACGTTGATCGTTGGGGGAATGATCAAGGTGATTCATTAATCAGCGCATTGACGCATGAAGTGCTTGCTCATCGATGTTTTTCTGTTCCTCCAGGACATGTTCGCACCTGGGACGGGGAGATTTGTTCCACCAACGTCTGGGTGGAAGGCTTAATCGTCATGATTGTGGTATGATGAGGCATTGATGATTCTAATACGGCGGTGTATGGTGACCAGATGGTTCAGTACCACGTTGTACCACCAAAGCCCTGATCCTCGCTGATGTGGTCACTGCTGATCGGACACTAGCAATGCCTCCTATATATCATTCCAAAGCGCATGGAACGTTATTCAAATCTACGAGCTCGCGCGGACAATATCCAGGGGGGTTCGAGAAGGAGAGAATGCTGAGATCTAATCATTTCATCCAAAATATGTGGGACGTGTCGCAGTAAAGTTTACAACTCATGTCTCATGTACGACTTATCTAATTTCTACGACATGAACCCGGTCATAACCGTGAACACCATCGATCGGTCCTGTACCATAGCAAACCCTGCCTCGAACACCATCAAAGTACGCGGGAATAACGGGCTTAGAAAATTCGTTGCGTTGGTCCTGCATGGAAGCCTCCCCGAAAACGGCCTGACATCTCTCTTCCGAAGCGTCGATCGTGAACTTGATAATGAAACGGCAAAATTCTCGATTGAGACCGTCGTCGACGAAGTCTCCGAACCGGATATAACCCCGAACATGCCCGTCCCAGGAAGCATCGATGTACAAGTGAACATTGAAACGATCGTCCGAGGATGAGAACGGTCCAGGGATAGAAGCGATGTCGTGAATATCGAACGTGATTGGTAGCACAGAGTTTTCACGAGGCTCGGGAAATGTGAAATCGACGCAACGGAAGCCCATCCGTTGAGCTTCACTGTATCGGCACATAAACCTCACGTTCGTGCATCCGCTCACGGAGTCGACCGTGGAGTCACGGAGGAGAGTCATTAAAGACATCGACTCGGGGATGCCGATAGATTCGTGAGTCAGCTGAAGGTCGCCCATGCCAGCAGGTGTCAGATGAGGAGGAGTGAAAGCCTGGACGAGAACCGAGTTCCGCAAGCCGCCGACGACAGAATAGTTGAGAGTGATAACATGTGTGCTTGTGAGCAAAACATGGTGAGGGTTCCGGTCAGGCGCTTGGATTCCACTCTAGTCTACCATCAGGATGTGATACAAAAGCCACCACAGAGAATCACATACCAGTCGAGTGCTAAATTCAGGGAATCCGTAGAAGATACGAGTGCGCGTGTCAAAGACGATACGCAAACCCTGGATATACAGGAAGGGCCCGTCGTCAACAAGGATACCTGTGGAAGAATTGAATGCGCCAGCTGGGATATCCAGGGAAGAGCAAAACTCTAGAGAATCCCCGTTCACGCGAAACTCTAGAAGCCGTCTATCAAATAGTTGATGAGCACAGAATCATTGGACACAAAGAGTCCGCCTACGATTGCGAGAGGAAGTCGAACGTAGGTTTCCCGAACGTCACGATGTAGATCGACTCTCCTTCCACGGACGTGATAGAACAAGATTCCCAGAACAAGATCGTCGCTCCGGGTTCAGCATACCATATCACCCGTCGAAGGGAATTTCTGGTTGGGTCATGCGAGACGATCATGGTATGTTGCTCGCAAGAAACGATCCATCTCCCGCAGACCAGTTTAGGACTTGCCCTCTGCAGCAAACCTAACCTCGTCTCTGAGGTTGCGACCACTTCCATTGGTCGCGTCGTCCAAGATTCAGCTAGCCGCGCCGATGGCACCAGAATACGCTCGAGAACCTGGGTGGATTGGCAAGGAAATGGACCTGGTGGGCGAGGCAAACGAGCGTTGGCGTACAGAGCCTTCCATACTTCATGGTCGTAGGTGATATTACGGATCCGCTTTGAAACCTAGAGATAATCAAGACACGGCTTTAGATCAAAACGAGTCGAAGGAAAGAGGACCGACCAGTCTCGCCCTGACAACGTCTATGGGGCTCGAGAAGGAGAGGATCTTGCAGATGATCTCATCTGGTAGCTCATGGGGTTGAGACGACATATCGTAGACTGCAGTGTTAAACTGATAAGACATGAGCGCCAATGTACGTGTCCAAGGTGTACCCAAGCCATAGGACCGAACGTTGACAACGACACTGGTTCAAGGTACTAACTTGAAGTAGAGATTAGTTGCCATTTCTGTACAACTTGACAGCATTACCGACAGCCATCACGATTACTACTCGTGTTCGCCAGTTCAACTAAGTTGACCACAAAGACCAGTCCGTGGAGATGGCTCAAGCACCGGGCAGTCCTGAAGAGCTAGGTCGGCAAACTACACTTCCCTGGACGCCAGGTGAAGGCGGTGAATCACTCATGCAGGCCATCCAAGCTCTGGAGACGTACAAGAAGAAAGACCCTTCTAAAGGTCAGAACTACGCTCTATTAGGCATAACGAGTGCGTATCTGATGGTCGACCGTGTCCTGAATAGTGGTAGTGCGTTTCAAAGCAGTCGGCAACGCGCCGATCATGAAACAGAACTTTTACAAGATCACCGCTGCGAACCGATTCCAGGCTGTCATTCAATTTCTGCGAAAAGAATTGGGGTGGAAAGCAGGGGATCCGTTGGTACGCCGCTCTATTTCCTGTACTTCGACAACATGACACTGAACGTCGTCATTCGTTCCAAGTTCACCTACATCAACTTGGCATTCTCGCCCGCACCTGACGATACCGTATCCAATTTGTTCAAAGTGAATCCATACTTGCATTTTTTCGCACATGGAGCCCGCTTACGCCATTTATAGTCTTTCGCAACGGATGGACATCTCATAGTGAACTACAGGTCTGTGTGCTTCAGTTAATCCAGTCTAGCGTATCTCTCACGCGTTCAAAAGTACAACTGCAGCGTGGGGTTGAATCCGAACGCCACTGTGCCGACCTTGCACCGGATTAGTGCAATCTTATGCCGCAACGATCGACTACGATACACTACACCTGCTCGTACCCTCGCCCTGGCGCGGATGATAAATGACG
Organism: Chalciporus chontae; assembly: GCA_038089555.1. Lineage (NCBI taxonomy): Eukaryota > Fungi > Basidiomycota > Agaricomycetes > Boletales > Boletaceae > Chalciporus > Chalciporus chontae. The sequence goes on along the minus strand of JBBPLD010000187.1, from coordinate 5,000 downwards.
AGGTACAAATGAATAATGACTGATACACAGCGCGTCTTTGGACTAACTGGCACGCTCGGAACTCATAAGTAGAAAGGTCCCAACTATGGAATCCTATTTGATGACGATCCGGGCCCTTCATGCAGACAATCTGGGGAATGTTTTCACCCTTGAGAAGGCTTTTCCTCATGCGTTGGCCGTAACTGACAGATCGGATCGACTTTTACAGCACATGAATCGCAGTCTCGTATATGGGAACGATAGATGAAGGAATCTGTTTCCATAATAACTGCTCCTTGGGACACGCCAAAATCCAGTCCTTGCGCACGCGTCGCCAAATCGCAAGTGGAAGTCATCTTTGTGGGATGTGCGCAGAGGCCGCACCTGGCACTTACCTGCCTGGACGCACTACGCCTGGGGAAAGTTTACACCTAGTTCCGTGCGTTTCAATTAAATAAGATGGAGACGTCAGCATCTTCAGGCCCAGGCCCCGACATTTTGGCATCGGTGACCAGATCTTTAATTTATCATCTCTTCGCCCTCGGATCCGTGCTCGTCGGGGCCTTTCTACCCCGTTCAGATACATTGCATATCCGTTACCCCATGCGGGTCCGCTGGAGTGGGCCTGCGTGCTGCTTTATTCAAGTTTATTGTGTGGACTTATCTCCATCTGGAGGGTCCATGAATGGCCTCGCGGCCTCCCTTTTCTCACCTTGACTGATTCCGAGCCGTCGAGTGTAGACTCACCCTCGGCGGGGTCCTCGAATACCTCAGTGTTGTGCCGACTTGGCAGACGATCCGTAGATCTTCGCGTGACTTATTCCGTGGGACAGGAGCCTGTGTCACCAGTTCAATCAATCTCCCGTGTTACACGAGGTCACTTGTCAGCTAGTGCCAGCCAGAGTGGGGATGGTGATCATGGACGTGATCATACACTACGGATACGTATGATACAATCACCAAATCGAAAGCGATAACCAAACCCTGCCGTTCGTCGTCGCAGTCGACTTTTCAACGAATGAACGTAAATGATTAGGGTTGCTCCCACCGGTATGTATGTATAGTACTAACAACGCAGCGCTGGATCTAATTCCACATCCACACGAGATTGTAAGATTGCTGCACACCAGTACGGTGTTTTATCTCAGTCTCGACTCGGATGGATGTCTGAATCGTGAGATTCGGTCTGCTGTATCGTAGTTTGAACGTGAATCTCCAAATCCCTAGGGGACGGCTGAGGATTTCGGTATCAGTGATGGAACAAATTACATGGGCAAACGGAAACCTTTTTTTTTTTTTTTTGAAATAGACTCACCTTATTGTCCAATGGATTGGATAACCTCGTTGATGACGGCTCGTTCCCCATGAACTGTAGCTGGCCGGTGAGGTGGATTGACACCGGTCCGTCTGACCTTTCTCGGAGACGTTGACGAGCGTTGAGTCTGGACACATCGTAGGCCGGGCAAGTCGCGACGGGGGGTATTCGTGATGATGGTGCATTTTTTCCGATGGACGTGAATGAAAAAATTTCAAGTAGGAACGCCGGTCAGGTAGATGACGCAAGAAGCAGAGGGTTGCAGGACTTACGAGGCCAAGTATGAGTTAATGTACACTATCTGGGCATCAGTATCGTCGGCGGGAAATCTAGTCCTAGGAATGTACTCACGCTTGGCGAAGCTGAAGTAGACACCGATGAAGATTAAATTGTGAGGCATAGTCGCGTACTACCGCACGTAATTAACGAGGGTCTGATGAACAACATGCCTGCGGGAAGTAGCAGCGGTAACTCACGAGGATACATCCAAGAAGAGAATACGCGCTGATAAGTATTGCATGGAGATCATCAATGTAATTATGGAAATGACGGGGATCAGAGTCACGCACGAAGTCAGAAGACCTATCGGAAGCGTTAACCAAGGCGGTTATGATCGGGAGCACTGCATTGGGCTTACCAGTGGCAATGGTATACGAAATGAGCGTATTGACCAGGGTATCGGTACTTGCGGAAGGAAGATGAGCATATACGGAATACAGGACGGAACACTGTTACCCCCGGAATCCAGTCCTTGATTTGAATAGATAGTAACATAGGACGACAGCCACAAACAGGTCAGCCGCAAATCCCAAGGTTAAGACGGCATAGAGCCATCCCTAAAGGCGCTTTAGCACCCATTCGGAGTGGCCTGGGGAGTATACTGACGGATATCTTTTCGAGACTCGACCAGGTCTCCATCTGGAAACTGGAGGGTTGCGTTAAACCGAGACCAAACAGCACAAAGTGAACGAGAACAACAATTTCACCGTGACAACTTTCAGAATTTCAGTCAGAAGATGTAACCTGACCGAGCAGAATCCTCACCGAGACCCACAACTAGGTTAGTACAGGAGTCAGTATTAAATCAACAGATTCTCGGCCGTACTGACCTAGGTCACACAAAGAAAGAGTCAACTAAGTGGGTTCAGACTGCGCATTCCAAGGCAAGAGGTTCAGACTCACGACCGTTGCTGTCAAGACAACACTGTGGCGGCTAAGTTGCCATATTCTCTGTGCGAACATGCTGAATTCCGATCATTTCGACGTGAACAAACCTTCCAGAGAGCAATTTACCTCCGAACAAGCACATCTGTGACAGTCTAATAAATCATTTAAAACCCGATTCACAAATGGAAGAGTTTGGAGACCTCACCGTCACGCCAGCATGAAGCTTTGGACATCGTGAGTTTAAATAATACTAAGCTGTCGTGTGACACAACACACCAGAAAGCTCCTACACAGACATACCAGTCAGGAAAATGAAGATTGGGGGAATTAATCATAGATACATACCACACAGGTACTGAAATGGCCATCGGGTTCATGAAGTTAGTCACAAGGTAATGATAGACGACGTGGCTCGTCAGAAACGCATCAAGAGTGTCGAGAATCCTTGAAGCTTGTCAGGAAATTTGACTATGGATTCATATGTACAGGATCCGACCATAGAAACGCCACCTGAGACAAGCCCAAATTGAGTGCCAGACATGTGGCTAGAGGGGAAAGAACTCACAATCAACTTCAGACCGAGTCTATCTTTCGTCGATTGTTGATAGTAGAGAAACGTCTGGGCGCTGGTGAGACCCCAAAACCTACGAAGATTCGGTAGGGCGTTTTCGAGAGATGAGGAGGAAACGTACGCGGCGGCGGCAAGTGCTCCAATAAGGAGCGCCCCGAAGGTGTTGTCCACGTCGAAAGGCAGTGGCGGAGAAGAGGACGATGGAGGGGAAGCACTCATTGTGACTGGCAAGCAGTGAAAGAGCGACACACTGCCCGAGTGGGGAGACCGTAAGCACTTGGGGCAGATGCATGTTTACATACTATGTAATGCATGCGCTGTGGTTGGTTGGCCCTTTGGTGCAGGCCTAAACCTGAGAAGGTTCGGCATTCACTTTTCTTTACGGCAGACTTACCTTGAAGTTCGCGAATGGACGATTCGAGCAAGAATCGTTGGGTCTGAATCGAGGGAAATCATTTCACTTCGTCCCCGAGAGCTTGTAACCTTATGGACGCTCCTTCAGCCTCGAAATGGCAGAGGCGATCTCCTCAGAAGATCATGGGCCTATCACACGTACCAAACAGGATGACCTGCCAAGCGCGTAAGGTCGTGGGAAGGATGGTGTAGGTTTTGAAGTTGGTTGTCCACTGCATTGGTTTTGAATTGCCAGTGGTTTGCAACACCCACGTAGTCACGGTTTTGCCTCACGTTGGAGGCAGTAACTTACCAAAGGTAAGGCTCGTTAGTGTTGACGCAATCTTCATTACCAAACAGTTTTCGACAGAAGATTCTCTACCTCTCCTTTCCTGGTCACCTTTTGGCATCGTTGTTTGAATTAGCTGTGCCTCCGAACAGTGAGTCAGTGACCCGAGCTCCCGGAGAGCGAACTCCAGCAGGGAACAGTCAACAACAGTGTAGCTTGAGTGTAGCTGATTGTTTTCTCGATAGATGTTTATCCAGGGAACATTTCATTCCACTATGGTAAGGTTGCATGTTCCGTGGGCATCCCATATGTGCAATGTCCACTCCACCAATGCGCAACAAATGAGGACCATGTGACCCCCCCAAACCTGTTGTATCAACCCTGCAAAAAAAAAAAAAATTTCCCGCAGCGCACAATGCCCGGGGCTGGACATACTGACCAAAAACCACCAAAAAAACCAGAAAAAAGATTTAAGGTTGTGCTGAATCATGTGCCATGGCAGGTCTGGCTTCGTTCGCTGTTGTGCTCGGTATTTAACTAGCTTGGTGGCTATAGTATGAAAGGGAGGGTACTCTGAGAGGTATTGAGAAGAGCAAAACAATGATCTAGGAAGGTCTTACTGTCACAAATCCTTTCCTGCTCGTGACCTCTCCTTCGTCAAATGGTTTCCACAAGTCTTGTGCTGATCCCAATCACCAAGCATGCCAGGTCAGAACTTCTCTTTGCCATTCGAGTCGTAGCCTGAGGCCAAGTTGGGGATTGCGTGCATGTTGACAAACTTCGTGATCCTGAACCACATCCTACCAGGGCTGAAGAATACCCTTGTGCAGGCCATTGTGGTGGCCTATTTTTGAAGTGTCAGCATTAGAATGTTTGAGAGTTATTTGTCCAGCTCACCTTGGAGAGCTCCCATGAAACTGGTCAAAAACTCCCACACGCAGGAAAACATCTCAAGGCCGATGCTGATGCCAGTGGTACGAGACACAGTGCAGATACACCTGCAATATTTGCACAGCAGCAGTTTGTCTTGGTCAGGTAACAGAAGCTGACATCTCTTCATGATATTCTGGATGGTGATTGGCAGAATCTCAAAAGGGTCTTCATCATAAGGTCTGGCAGGCATTGGTTCACAACTGTTATGACACTGTCACAAAACCCAGCAGGGACTCAAGGTGCCTTACACCTTTAGCGCACAAGAGAGAGAAAAGGGGAGAGGGATGGTTGGACCTTAAACTTAATTGCGGTGAGGCAACAAATGGATTAGGCTGATGTGTGCGATAGATACA
>JBBPLD010000186.1:0-29650 GCA_038089555.1 Chalciporus chontae | reverse complement strand
AGCCGTTCCTGGAACGGTACCAGTAAGACCTGTGATTTGTACGTCCATTTGATCGATAGAATCCCTAAGTAGCGCGTTTTCGTCTTTAAGGGTTTTTGCTGCTGTCCTTGCGTTGTCTAGTTCTGTGACGACGGTTTCAAGAAAGCTTCTCATGTGTGCAGCGAATGCTGCTCTTTCAGGAGATCTATCTTGTGCCATTGTAGACAACGAAGCGGCGAGGTCTGTGGGGAGACCCGTAGACGAATTTGATGATCCGGACATGTTGATTAATCAGAGTCTAGGCCTGATGGTCCACGTGGTAGAGTGAGTACTTCTTCAGAAGAGAAAGCGTGTCTGGAATAGATGGGAGGTGGATTGGATTGTCTAAATCTCCTTTCACTGTCTTCTTCTCTCAATCTCCTTATAGTATGCTCCTGTTCGTCAATGTATATGGTAGAGGGAGCGGGGAAGAAGGATTCTTGGCTATTTTCCGAATTTACTAAGGGTTCTTCTTCACCGTCAGAGTCTACCAAATTTGGAATAGAAGGATGGGAGGATGGGAGATCTGAAGCAGGGGGAGCTACCGGTCTAGGCATTTGTGGCCGTAGAGTATTAACTTCGTAGGTAAAGCTAATGATAACGTTCTGGCTTTCTGAGAAGATTTCTTGGCCGTAGACGAGGTAGGTTGTCAATATAACCAATATCCCGATCTGGGCGGGTGCGACGATTGATAGGAGCACGGCGGTGATAAGGATGAGGATGTGGGGTCGGTACTCTTTCACGAATCCTGCGATCACTACCCTCGGGGGTTCCTCTGTTTCTTCGGTCGCGTTGTCGGGATTCACGAACGCGATCCTCCAGACCTTCTCGTATAGTAGCCTCTGCTGTCGGTGGGAAAGTGATCCTAAACAAAGCCGTACGGAAACTTGATGTATGACCTGAAATACCTCTGGGAAATTGCCTGTGCAAAGCAGCAAGGTCTGGGTCGTCAACCAGAGCCCAGTCTACAGGGACAAGGAGAGGTGTCGGGGATCATTGCGGGGTGGAGGCACGGTAGAAGAGTTCTTCAACGCCTAAAGCGTTGGCGAGGATGGCGTTGGCGAGGATCGCGTTAGCGGTGGGAGGTGATGTGATGCGACGATAGTGGGGATTTCGGGGATCGAAATCGATTCCTTCCCACTCACTCGGAGCAACGAATGATTCGTGCTCGACCGTGTCAAGAGCGTACTCGAGAGGCTCTTCTTTGACAGATATATCTTCAACCTTCACGAGCACTTCGTCGTCGTAGACGTATGCTTGGTTAAAGGAGTTGCTCGACACTTGTTCAATAACAATGTCAGCGCCTAGTCCAGATGTGCAGCGCGACTCGCACACTACGTACTTTTCGTGGATCCTTTGATCGGTATAAGTGACGTATAGATTGCGGTAGTCGGGTAGAGATAACGACGACTAGGGCAAAGGGTTAATAGTCTTGTTCTAATGAAACGACTCAACTCAACTAAGAGCTAAGACTTACGATTAGACAATTCAGAGCCCGGCTTGCAAGTGTGCGCCCAAACTGCGGGTACATCAACCCCACCCTGTCAGCGCTGCTCAGCCCAGGGCGTCAACTGTATGCCACAGACCGACAAGCCAAACTCTGTGGCGTGCAAGAAGTGCGCGCAAGAGCGTCACTTGTGCGTCCAACCAGAAGACAAAAAACGACGGCCCAGAACTGAGCAAACCTTTTCCCGCGCAGGTGAGAAGAGAAAGAGGGCTCTAACGCGAGTCTTGAGGACTGTCGAGGTGAGCACACATTGGATGGATGTTCCATACCGTGCACTGACAATGTGCTCATAGCAGGAGCGCCATGAACCTACGCCTCCGAGAACCTCCACGATGAACCCTCCTCCCACTGTCCCTGACACTCACGGTCTGCCACACCGGCTCGCTGTCCCTGTCCCATCCTTCAAAGCCGGCACCCTGAGCTCGCTGAGTTGGGATGGCATGGAGGGTGCGTTATCGTCCATCACCGATACATTGGCACTGGTCCTCCGGGAGATCACACTGATCAATGGGTTGCTGGGGGTACCGACATCCCCACGGCGGTAAGAGTTGGTGGCTCCACTCAACGCGAGGATGCGGAGGGTTGTCCAGACACCGAGGGGTGGAGTTGGGAATAGCGACTTGTAGATAGGCTTCGATCAATAGATGACAAATTGCGCGAGTTGACATGGCTTAGGTTACGGTATTAGTGATTGTGGCACTCAGACCACATGATGTGCATTCGACTCCGCGTCATCGCCAGACGATTCCTCCTGTTCAACCTCACGATCGGAAAGGTTTTTGCCATGACTGGCCAGATTGATCAGAGTCATGCCGCCTCCGCAACCACCTCTGATGACACACCAGTATATACAATTGCGGAGGAGGGGGAGGTTGTGAGGGTGGAGGTAGCATGCGTGCAGGTCGCGCCTCGGTGAATCCTACTATGGGTCCACACACTCTTGTTGTATCCGTGCTGGATCCCGGGATAGGTACACTGATATCTAACACTACAATAAGACCTGTTTTCCCCCTAATCCTTGATCCCTAATCCCTAATTCCTAACCTCCTCACTCCACCTCCTGCCTCAATCTCTCGGGTCCCCACTTCCTATTCTGCTCTCATGACGTCCACGCAGCACAATCTTCCCTCGCTCATCATTCCCCAGCCATCTCCACATCCTCGTCTTCCTCCTCCTGTGCGAGTAATCGCTCCGCACGATCAGCACATTTTGACAGAGCGTCCGCCAGCACTGTCCAGTGCGCGAGTTCACTCTCGCGGATGGCATTGATATTGAAGGAAGGGCTCGAAGGGGCCGAGGGGGCCGAAGCCGGCTGATCTGGTCGGCTTTCGCGGCTACATTCAAGATTGGCCGTTATGCATGCGTCACATGCTTTGGAGCCGGTGCTCCCGTCGGACTTCCAGCAAAGCACATCTCGTTTATCACATTGCACGCAGCGGGCGTAGCGCAAGTAGACGACGGACCTGTGATTTGTCGAGCCCGCCTGATTAACCTGAACCTGGTGGGCTGAGCGAGGAGTGGGTTGCATGATTCGGATGAGTGGTTACGAACGTGGGAAGATTTACGATCGCTGCGAACAACCCTTAGTACTGTCCAGTTGGAACTCCGATAGGCCGCATCCGTCACAGAACATGTCTCCACTTGATTATGTCAGACCGACGGTTAGGGGCAATCAACATAGGCTCCAAGGGGTGTCCTACCGATCAAGATGACACCCGCATCAGTTCTTTGAATATACTCCGAGTCCGAATACGCATGTGTGTTTCGAACAGTTCGACTTATCGTCGTCGCTATCCTCCCGGTACACCCTGCCTCTCCGACGTGTCGCGGTATTAGAAGGCGAGTTTACCAGGGGGCAAGATGCTCTCCCGCCTTTTCCACGATATCAGATACGCAGTAGGAGCTTGGTGGCGGTGCCGCTTTCTTCCAATATAATTGACTGTAAACATGCACCGGGAGCACCGCAGACATTTGTAGTGGAGCTCCTCCGCCCGGTCAATCTCACTCCGACGACAACATATGTTCACCCCAAGAAATAGTTGCGTGTAGACTAGGCATGTGCTAAGCGCTTCCTTCCACACTGATCCGCTCCTTTCCACACTGATCCGCTCCTTTCCACACTACTATTCCCTCTTCGTGACATTCACAGAGCCTTCGGAGGTAGTCAGTCAGGAATGTCAGTTTAGGACTATTAATGGACTTACTATGCCGTAGGGGGAGGGGGGTAGTACGCCAACGAGAGGTCCAGATGCCTCTGTAATGTGACAGTCAGGGATTGGATATTGTGTGACAGGGCGTTGATGGCGTCACGGCCGTCATAGGGAGGTGGAGTTGGTGCGGCAATAGCAGCGGTGGTGGGGGCAGCAGGCCTGGGGGCAGCAGCATGTGGCTGGGGTCCCTGACTCAGGGAACAGGGCTTGTGTCTCACCCTGCACCTGTCGCAAGCCCGGGCCTTTTTACTCTGATTAGTGCGTTCGCACTTGTGTATCTGGTCTCGTATGCACCGTTCGCACTGCCTGTTTCCGAAGCGTACGGGCATTGTATGAATAGATGATGATGGTATGGGGAAAGACTCAGTGAATGCAAGCTGTCTGCTTTCCCACCGCACGTGACATGTGACACATGATCATGCAATAACGATGCAGCCGACCATGACCCAATTGTTATATAACGCGGGGTATCACGTGCGCAGCAAGTTCAAACTTGCGACAAGTCGCCTCTTGACCTTGACTAACCTTATCCCCGACATGGCGCCAGCTACACCCAAGACCCACTTCGGACCCAGGAGGTGCACCTGTTGCAAGTCGGACAACATACATCGCTGTGAACGCAGCAATGTTAACAAGACTGCACGGGCCTGCGATCGGTGCCGGTGGAAGCGCAAAGGCTGCTCCCTAACCAGCCAACCGCTGCCTCCCGTGCCCATTCCCTCACCCTCCCAATCTCACCCGTCTGCGCCTCTTCCCCCACGCTTATATCGCACTCGTGAGAACATATCCCCACGATATCACCCTCCCCCCCATTCTCCTATTCCCCCTTGCCTGGACGGGCAGAACGTGATTGAAACATTGTCCGATAGCGTGGGGAGTTTGGCGGCGACCTTACGGCATCACCTGGAACTCTCCCTGCAGTACTACCCCGTGCAAGCGACATTACCTCGGAGTCCCTAGACCTGAAGAATGGTGAGTGTTACGCAGATGAGCGGAAGAACCTTCACTGACGCTTCATCTTCAAGCTGAACGAGTGGATCGACGCCTGAGGGACGGAGAGTTGACGGGGTTTTAGTGTACTCTTCCCTGTTGTTGCGCTGTAATCTAAAGTGCGGAACACGTATTATACTCGGTCGGTGAAAGAACTCCGCCACTAACCCCAGTGTGAGCTCGACAGTGGAGTAAACTGTGAGGCAATATCTGACTGTTCGCAGATGGCTGCTGAGTTGGACTTGAATTGTTCGTGTATTTACTCCAGCGCTGGTGGTTCCACAAGCAGAAGATCCCCTCCACAACCTCTGAGGCATGGGCGGCTGAGGCTCTGCACTCTGCACTCCGGCCTCCGCCACAGCCACCGCACTCACCTGTCTCGTCTGCATCCTGTGACGCATGCTGAATAATGTTCCCTTCTTGTGCCCCAGCCTCCGCGACGAGTCGTCGAGGTTCCCCCCTCCGCCGCAATGCTCCGCTAAGTGGGTGGGAAGTATTGCCATAGGTCAAACTGATGGAGGATCTGACCAGCGCTCATCTTACCACACACTCGCAGCATCTTGATCAAACCTGTAGTCATGGAGGGTTGCGGATGCCCCAAGTACAAAAGCGAATCAGCGACAACACCTCCTTATCATGTGCGATTAAACCATAGGCAAGCACGGTCGACAGTGAATGAACAGAAGACGTAAAAGATTTCATGACATTGTTTGCAGTGTGAATGTAAGGTAGACAATAAATGAGGTCAATGCCGATGTGTAGCACTGCGCGTGTTGGCATTGTTGATGCCTGTGTATGATATTCATGCAAGCAGAAGTCACACACCAACCGAAGCAGAAGGTTCGGCCTGTGCCGCCAAAGACTGTATACTAATAAGTGCAAAAGTAGTCACGATGTGCAGGCGGAAGCACACCCTGCCTAGAACTCCGAAAGCACGCGCTTGTATAGCAGGTTCTCCGACAAGGTTTGAATAAGGGTGAGACCCTCCGCAACGACCTTCTCTCTCATAAAGGTGGATTGCTACTGGTGGGCACATCGGAGGTGCCAGACTTGCGCTTCGTTGCCTGTTCTGTAGAAAAATGCGATGACGCAAGAATGATGTCATGCACTCGTTCTGTGAACGGCAATTGTTCGTAAGGAGCTTCAGAGCGGTGAAATTGTGTGAACCGACCCCTGAGTTATGCCTTTTTGGGCCATCACATGTCGCGAGCGGAGTTCATATTGCTCAGCTGAATCCTATATATATGCCGCGGCTGCTCTCATGTAGCTTAACAACCCTAACACCATGCCCACATTGACCAAACGTGTGGCAGAAGACAGAGACACCATTGGCACACTCGCTGCCAGCGTCATGAGAATTGACGCAATTATGGAGGACCTGGTGGAGACCAGGGACAAACAGCTCCGGGACGTGCACCGGCATGCACAGCTGAGGGAGAAGTGGGGGGAGAGAAGCAGAGGGAGAGAAGCAGAGGGAGAGAAGCGGAAGTGGAACGGGATGAGAACGACGGAGGAGGGGTGGACAAGGGGGTTAGCTTTGTACTCCGTAGATAGTGCAGAATGGCAATGATTAGCAAAGTCCGAAATTGTGCAACGTCCATCAAGTTATAATGCGCCCTGCAGGGTTGTTACAAATCATCACCGCAGAGTGATCATGGAACTCCCTTGTAACTCTGCCTGTTCTTGCTGAACCCAGACAGGGTGGACACCCTTGGGGCGCATGTGATTCGGACCCAAAGCCTGACTGCCTTGCATCATCACTGAGATGGTCGGTGCATGATTTGATCTTCTTGGCTTTATGGTGTTCATCATGTGGAGGTGCGGAGGCAACGATGACTCCATCGTTTGCTCCTCTGATACAATGAGTGACTATCAATTCTATACACATGCGCCCGCTCCGCAATCACTCCCTACGACCGCTCCACCCTGTATCCCAACCTCTCACTCCTCTGTTTTTATATGGTGGGACGAGCGCTGTTGAATACCATCTGAGTTAATACGCCTGACCCATAATCACTGCACATACCTAGATGTCTCCCGGTCGAAGAGCAAGGACCAGTCAGCGACGAATCGGAATATTGCATTGTTGAACTCCAAGGCTCTCACGAGATTGTCCAAGCTGTCATCAAGAGCGTGAAGCTCATCTGTGACATCTGGGTCCACTGGGAGCGCCGGTTCCACATTGCTGACCTGTTTCTGCTGGGTAGCGCGGTGCTGCAAAAGGAGCAAGCCCGATGCTGAGCTCGGCACCTGTCACAAGCACGACTGCTTGCCATGGAATCACTCCGCTCGCATCGCTGCATTCGGGCTGCCTTGCAACGTTCGCACCTCCAGTCCCCGAAGGAGGTCAGGAGTGGTCGCGACGTGATGGGCATGCTAGGTTGGGATAGCGGAGAGATAACAACTTACTGGGCGAGCGGAGAGATTGCAAGTCGTGGAGCTGCTACGAGCGAATTATTTATATTCCTTTTTCGAGCTCCGCACTGTGGGAATTTATGCCAAATGACTGGCAACTGCTTATATGGTACTTCCTTCGGAGTGCAAACTTTACTGAGGCCACAAACGACCCTCCACTACAACTGACGTTCATTCAATCCAACCTCCACCACCGTGATGTTTCCATCCATCTCTCAAATTTCCCCACCGTCTGGCAGCGATGCCAATGCCATCAATCGTGAGTTGGGAATTCTGGCGGCGAGGATGGCCGAACTGAGAACACTGAAAGAGGAGCAGGAGCAGAAAATGGTAGGGAAGAGGGTAGAGGAGCAGGATGGGCAGGACGAGCAGGATGAGCAGGAGACACGCAAGCGACGGAGGCTAGTGCGAGGGAAGGAGAAGGAGGTCCTGCCCTCAGGCGATGGTCAAGACGTGGAGATGGCGGCGGGCGATGAGGCGGACCCAGGGCTCTTGGCCCTTGTCCTCCGTCGGATGATCCATGACCAGCGACTCGCTCGCGGACGCGATATGTTGGCCAAACTGGCCGATGGATTGGTTCACCTCAACTCGGTTGTCGAGAGCGTGAGCAAGAAGCACAAGGCGCTTTGCGAGAGTCAGGTGATATTCCAAGAGGCGGAGCGGGAACGGCTCAGCAGGATTGCTGAGAACCTCGAGCAGATTGCTGATGCCCTGGAAAGGAGGTTGCACAACCCTCGAGCAGGAATAGGTAAGTACTCCGATCAACAACTGAGTGTGGCAGGAGCTGATATAGGTTTAGCGGAGGCATGAACAATGTCTGGTTGTCTGATTACGGTCTGGTTAGCACTGGTGTAGTAGCATATTGTCTCACAATTGTACTCCATTGCTTGTGTCAGTTGTTTGCTGGAACGCGCGGAATCGCCCTGTAGGTCCAATGGCTTGACACTCGCGGTAAGGCAGTTGTTACAGCTCAAAGAAAGGTTACAAGGTGGTCCATGTAGCTACAGTATCAACGAGATCGTTGTTGAGTGAATACAACCTATAAGGTGTCATCCTCGACGCCCTCCGCATCCATCTGGTCGTCGTCATCGCCCTCCGCATCCATCAGGTCGTCGTGGTCCACAGAGATATCCTGCAGGCTTGCGTCGCCCTCTGACTCCTCCACAGGCAAGCTGTCACCCAATTGAGGCATGATCGACGTCCTGCTTTCCAAAAACGCACGAATGTCGCGGAGCTTGCGGAGGATGACAGTCATCGACTGAGCGATGGCAGTGGCAGCATTGTGGAACCCCCTGACTTCTGCGCCGTAGTCAGGGAGGGACTTCTCGGGCCGGTATTGTCCTGTCGATGCGTCCAGGACGTATACACGTCTTGCCCCCATCGTGCTCTCAGGTAAGGAGGGGTTTGGCCTGGCGGCAAATGGCACACTCGATGGTCCTGCGACAGGAGACACGGTCTGGGAAGGATCGGGAGCGCGTTCACCTCCGCCAGTGCCAGCCTTGATGGTCTGTGTGCGACGATGTTTCCTCGTCTCCTCCCTACAGGGAGGACTGAGGTCGGATGCAGGTGGTCGTTCGTCCTCCCCTGCCCACACGCAACTCCTGCGCGATTTGGCGCATGCCATGCATGCAACCGCGTTCGGCTTGTCAACCTGCGAGAGGCAAGCTATGCCTAATCGGGTGCACTATTTGCAAGGGGGCTGTGCTGCAGCTTCCGCAGTAATGGCGGGCAGTGAAGGACTTTGTCGTTCCCCCATGTCGGTGTCCTCCTTCTGACGACCGTCAATCCCGTTCAGTGCAGACATCACCGACGGGGACTCACCAGCTGGGTCTCCGCATGAGGACTTGTGTCGGAGTCTGGAAGCATTGTCTCCACAGCTCCAGAGGCAGTTTCCGTTACCTATTACGTAAAGAAAGCCTTGAGCCTTCCGCCTCCAAAACTACGTGTGCACTGACCTGGATGCTATGTGGAATCTCACCAGGCTCTGTGTGCGACGTCTCCACTGTGTCTCTGGAGGAGCACTGGAGAGCGGTCCGTTCCTCGTCCTCCGCCTTCGCAACTTCCTGTCGAAGCTTGGCGAGTTGAAGCAAAACTGAGTTGAGTTCTGTGTTGTCGTTGGAGGACATGATGGTGGAACGGAAAGAGATGTGTATCACGGGAAGTGGCGCGTGTTGATCAAGCGTGAGAAGGTCCTTAGCATTTGTGCCTGAATCTCCATTGCGCGGCAGATCCCTGTCGCGCGATTAGTTGCAGTCACGCGACAATTCTCGAGCTGGTCGAAAAGCCAGCAAAGGGAAGTGTTGACGAGACAGCTCCCATTCAGAATGGCGGTACAAACACCAGCGGGATACTTCCTCCGGGAACTGGGTCGTCCACCCTTTCCTCCCCATGGTGAGGCACGAGAACCATTGCGAGATATGCAATCAGCAGACGGTTTGGGGATGCGGTGGAGAGGCTTGTAGACCGTGCGGTGGCGTTCGCCAATGTGGAACAGCCAGGTGAAGTCTTCGCCCAGTAGTGTTTCAAAGTCCAGTTGGGTTCGGGTTTTTTGCCTTTTTGGAGGCAACTGGACCAAAACCGGTTGCCTACTTTGCCAAAAGTCAGTTAAACTGAACTGAAACTGAACGCAACCAGTTGCCTTCGGTCTGTACATCAGTTGCAACCAGTTTTCAAAGACCAGTTTTTTTACTTGATGACAGTATGAATTGGTGATATATACACATAATTGGCATATATTTATCATACAAGAAGTATATAATGATGTGATAGAATGAACTATGCGGTGTATTAGCTACTATATTCAACATCAAAGAGCAAGAAGAAGGTGGTTAAGGTGAGAGAAGCAATTGTGGGCTCACACAGTCCGCCAACGACTCACCCAGAGTTGATTAAGCAAGGACATTGCTGCAAAGATTCATGTAAGCAAGGCGTTTAGCTAGTCTTTGTCGCTCAAGACCTACTCACTGTCTGCCACGCAGAAAATCCGCACTCCACCAAAGAGCGACATTCAGCTGCTCTTCGAGGATCTATACATCAACAAATAGAGGACATGACTCTAGGCTACGCACTCATGACCGTCCTTGACGACAACAACCTGGGTCGTGGGCCCACCCTCAGTTGAAGACAAATCAATGAACGAACTATCAGCAGGAGTTTATGGACAAGGAGTTTATCCCAAGGACACAGGAGCAATTCACACCAATGCCATCATCGTCAGTGTCCGACCCAAATGGTTGCGGACGGAGTCCCTGCAGGGAATGAAGGGGGGAATCTAAGATAATCGAGTATGGTGGACTCAGCCGGAGTCTGCCGCCAGCAAGCGGAAAATGATCCTGTTCAACAGCAATCACCGGTGCCATTACATGAGAAGGTATCTGGGAATATGGAGGAACCATCAGCAATACATGTCTGTGCTCCATAGTTCACGTTAGGTCAAGGAAAACGATTTGATAGCGACGTTTCACAAGGCGGTGGAGGACGGCAGGAGAACCATTGACGACAGCAGAGTGTGGCTTGTCAAATTTATCGACCTAGGTGAGCCAGCGGGGTTCGTCGACGGGCTAGGCAGACAACTGACTCGTCATCTCGCCCACTCAGACAGGCTCGAAAAATCAGATGATCAGTTTATGATCAAACAATATTTGGCAGAAAATCTCTCCCTCACCAGCCATGAGGACACGGAGGACGATCGGCTCACGCAAGTCCTCGCAACGCTAGGCAGGTTCGACAGGGAAGAAGACCAAAAGGAATATGTGGACACCATGCTGGTCAAATTGAAGTCTAAGTGCAGCGACACACTACGCAGCCTGCTGAGCGACAAGGAGACGTGCCAGCTGGTGACGGTGCTGTATCGTTGGCCTCACATGAGGTCATTCAAGGGAATCGGAGGGTTAAGTCTAAGGCACTTCACCAGCTGGAACCCAATCATGGGGGAGGTAAGCATGCTCAACCTTCGAAACTAGACCCTCTCCGATGACACGTCGCCTCAGCTGATGCGGCACTTTGCGACACACCTGGTCAAAGTGCTCCAAATCCTCTCGGTGACGCTCGCTGTTGTCACGCTGGACACAGTAGATCGCAAGGTGAAGCAAGAGAAGACAGATCCATCGGCCTTGCGAAAGAAGACGGCAGAACTGGTGGCGAGAAGCCTGCTCCAAGTGGGAAAGGTCAAGGACACGATGAGAGCAATAGTCAGCAAGTGATACCTCGACGCTTGGGCGGTTATGTACGTCACCCAAGTCTCGAACCACGGAGCTTGACACACTTCAAACTGTGGTAAGGTGCTATCCTGAATTCAATATACATCGTATGTTCCCGTTGTTTGCCATACATGATTGTTTCAACCTTCTCTCTAGAGCCAGATATTTCCGCATCAGCGGATTCACCCCCCATGATGGTCTCCACTTTTGTCGCAACCAAGGTACTTAACTCCTCTCTTGCCAGTGTATATGTCTCTCTAATTTCTGCACACTCAGACGCTCGTACTTTTGGAAGGTCCAGGAAAGCATTTCCGGCCTCCTTTGCTTGCCATACCCAGAGATCGCTTCAAACTTCTTCTTCGGTTTCATTCACTCTTTCATACACCCCACACACGCCATGTGCTCGCACGGTAGGTTCATCTGCACGATCACAGTCCTGCACGACATCAGCATCATGTGAAGTGCCTCAAGGATCACTTACATCACTTCCTGACACCTTTCCAGAAACAATGTCAGGTGAGTTGTAAACCATGTCAATGTATCTTCAGAACTTACATTGTACACTGAAGTTGGACTTGAGGGTACAGTGCAATATGATTGCTGAACCGCAATTGAATATCCTCGAGGATGTTGTCCATGGATCCATTCCGAACGCTTCCAGAAGCTCTCCTTTCCTCACAAAAGTAAGAAAAGCAGACATCTCTGATTCAGGCTACCTGCAACTTCCTCATGAAGTATGCTTCTTTGAGCTTATCTTATTGTTTCTCTCGATGAAACACCTTCCAGTAGATTGTCTTCTGTTCTGACAAAGTCTGATTCGTCAGCTCCAGGTCTTCACACCTTCCTTGTCTTTAACTCCTGTATCTGTGCCATTATATCCTCTTCATCCAATTTACTCCCCCTCCCTTGTCCCACATGCCTCACAACATCCGTTCATTGCCCCTCTCATACTTCCCTATCTCACTGATCACATAATTGCCCATCTCCACCTCCTCAGATATCACACCATTCTCCCTCTGGTATCCAAGCTTCGCAACACCCACCCCACCTCCTATTCCACCCTTCACAGCGCCACTGTGTTTGATGCAGCTGCATCTAATGCAACCCCCACCCTGACTACCCGCTCCTCTGGTACAGCTCAGAGACAAAAGATGGCGGACAAATTTAGAAATGTGCCAAGCCACAGCCTGGGTTGCCCTGTTTGTCCTTATCAACAGGATTTGCCATGCCCAGGTCCATCAATGTCACATTCAATACTCATAAGCTGATCACCGTACCATTGGGCACCTTTGTAGGCCTGAAACAACCAGGATGTTGAAGGGAACACACACTTGAGGAGTTGATTCAAGATGACTTCGAGGATATTGAATGGGTCAGTCAGTACGTTCACATTGTTTTAACCTGTATGATTCAATCACTAAGAAACACTTTGCATTAGGAGGACCCTGTATGTGATTTTGGTTGCTGAGCAATGATCCTTGCTGCCTTGGCTGGGCGTCCAGATGCAGCTGATTGGGATGCAGTTGCCGCTGATGACCTCCTTCAAGCAGCTGAAACAGGTTGCAGGTTTCATGAGCAGGTGCATTTTGATAGGTAGGGTTAGCTGATGTATGTCTGCACACAGGTGCATCTGCGCTTGATGCTCCTAAAACTTACCAAGAGTACAAGTTGCAGCTCGCTCAGGCAGCTGTTTCAGCACCATCCCAATTCTGCTTGACTGCAAGCAGGGACAGGGACCACTCTTGGTCTCTTGGGTAGCCTATGTATTAATGAAACTGAGTGTGATATGAGCCAACATCGAATAGCTACAGACACATCAAAGCCAGGTCAAAATCTGGATTCAGCAGGATCTTGATGACCCTGAGTTACATCCCATACGAAACATCTCGCAATGGGTAGGCCTTGGCAGACAGCCACTCGATCTCCTTATGCTCCTCGAGGACAACTAATGGCTGACTGGTGACCCGTCGCACAGCCACTCAGATGGACTTGGCAGACAATGGACCTCCACTCTTTTACCAGGCTACTTACTCACCTAGAATCCAGGGGGAGATGCCGAGATACCATGCTCTTTCAACAAACTGCTATGCGTATGCGCTGGCCCGAATGGACACATTCCGAAATTTGGTGGTCAACCTGTACCTCAAGGTCCGACACCATACCAACAGCGGAAAACAACATTCCTGAATATTATAAACAACTCTATGATAATCTGCCACCATCTTTTGAGGATGTTTGTGCCTGGATTCGGGATATGGTGTTTTTTTTTCATTGATTGTTTCATCCATTGTTGTTGGTGCATGCCAGAGTTAAACGCTGACAATGTGGTGAATGGATGTGTTGTGGAATCAAAATTCACAAACTCTCAGTCGCTGGTTGAGTGATCCTCCAAAGAGTGGCCAGCCTGTGAGAACAATGTGGATTAAACTGGCCATTGTGTGCCATATGTGGTTTGATGAGTGGCAAATACGAGTAAGTAAGCCACAACAACATGGATCTAGACAATATCCGAGATTCCTGCTGCTAGCTGTACTACAGTCTCAAGTGTTCAATCTTTTATTGTCCAGAAAAGAGGCCATGTAAGCGAGTATAATGTTGTCTTTCAGTAACTTCAGTGCATTACCTGTAATGACATACTAGCAGACGTATACTATACTCAGCCAAGACACACTTGATAGCATTTTGATTGAGATGGTGTTCACACATATTTCACCACTATCAGTAGCGGCACTCACGTCTATCTTCCCGGACTTCCCAGATCCCGAACCTGGCCCAGCCTGGGAGCTGCTGCGGTCGCTGGCACCTGGGGGTGAGAGGTGGCTGTCCCAGACTCACATCCCCACTTTGCAAGAAACCGGGGAATGGAGGGTCTTTGTGATCAATGGCCACATTGTTCACACAGTGTTCACGCACAAACCCGCAGGAGGAGCGAAATGGACGGCGCACGAGGCCAGATCATTTTGCAATCTCCATGAGCTACAGTAGGTCTTTCCTTTGGCATGGGCGCCACGGCTAATGCATGATATCTTCAAACTAATACAGGAGAGGGAGAACTTGAGACAAACAAGACGGAGGATCAACCCGGCCATTTTTGGAACCGCAGACATGGGCGACATCACAAAACATGAGCTGGCCAGAAAGGAATTTGAATCGTTCGTCAGGACTACTTGGGATGCACTTGTGTTTGTGGAGAAGCTTCAGCTGGTTGGGTCCACTTCCATCGCTCTCTTTTGCAGAATGGACATCGGAGTCATGGAAGTCAACGGTGGACTGGCGTACTTCGTCAACGAGGTGGAGAGAAGCTTGACCGCAAGCCTTTGGATGGATACCATGGATTCCGAGAAGTATGGAATTCTTGCTGACAGTCTAGGGACACGTTTGTACCATTGGATATTTGCCATGCGTTCTTCTCATTCACTGTAGATTATCATGCATAATTACCCATGATACAACATTCTTAGATTCTGGGGTGTACTCGAAGTATTCAGCCACCTCACTGAACCCTAGCACTCTGCGTCAAACCTACCGTCGAACCTGTCGAACACACATTCCTAACGATATCTATATCAGACATGCATGTGCCAAGAGTAAACAATCTATAATGGTAGCCATTGGGGCAGCTCCTACCAGCCAGAGGACGAACTTGGTGGTAATTATCAAGTGTTCACACCAGAGGTTGCTGGCTGGTAGGAGCCACCCGTTCGTTCCTTATTATATTCCTGCTTCACAGCACATGGACTGAACCCGTGACTTCGATATCTCATTCTATCGGCACATTGTTGAGACAGACGCCATACATATATATAGCTTTTCGAGTAACCAACCTCTTTGTTGCATCCTGAACCTGATTCCACACCTTTCTAGTTTGTATTCAGCAGAGAAACATACTCATGGCATCATCATCATTCAAAAACATACCGGCAAGTCACAGTTAAATATTGAGCACAGGGTCTGACATGCCGTCACCTCAAGCTTGCAACCGAAAGTGACGACAAGACACAGGTAATCTATTGCTGCTGTTCTGCACGTCCAACACAGACTTCATCATTTACCATCTACTGTTTACAGATTGGCAAGGACATGACAACACGTCCATCAGCTCAACACGCTCGTTCAGAGTGTCATGTCCGAAGATCTAGGGCTCATCCACGATGGCAAGATCACCGCAGAAGTACGATATCCATTTGATGGTTTCTTGACTGTGAGTATTCAATCACACAGAACGAATACACCTGATCGATGAATGCAGGCCATGAGTAACCAGTCAGCGAAACAGGTCATGTGTACCATGAGCGTCAGCCAGATGCCACCATGGTTGTCCACAAAGCTAGGAGATTATCCCGGCGTCCGTGGTTACACCACTGCGACGAAAGACGAGTGTGATACGTACTGGAACAATAGACAGGACCCTGGACGCAATATGTCCACACCAGGTCAGAGTTAACAGGCGATGGAATCTGCTGGAGGAGGGGGGGTGAGCTCTCCGTACTTGAGCAACGGTTCGCGGGGAAAGCCCTCGCTTTCCACAGGCGAGAGAAACATAGATTTCCTGAATGTGCATGAGCGTATTCATGGAGTCTTTGCCCACTTACCGTCTTTTCGACGAAGGCGGCTTTCAGTTGCCGCTGTTCACAGACGTCTGTCGCCTGATGCAAGTCAGCCAAAGTCAGCGCGCGTGTGTCCAAATTTGGTTGTTTGTCAAGACATAAATTTTCAGGCACAATCCAGTGGTAATGGATTTCTTAAATTGATTTCTTTCACATCTATAAGAACACACAGGGATGCTCACTGTTTTTCCTCGTTGAGTATATGTTGAAGATCGGCTCATCTGTGTGAACTGTCAGGAGGTATCCCTCTTCTGTGAGATATTAGTCATATCGGCCCTACATGCACTACCTGATGCTCATGGCAACTTACTAGACGGTGGAACTAAAGATGCTTTTGTGAGTTGGATACATCTTCATGAATATGCTGTTCAGCTTACCTTGTCTGCTGGTGCTAGCAATGTTCTTCCTCGCTCGCCTTCTCCATCTCTTTACCCTTACCTTTGCCCAAGATCTGGTTGTGACCAATTCTGCCAAATACATCGCTGTCTGTCAACTCGGTTAACACCCCATCACAATGACGCCTTTCCTGCTGCCCCTCGACTCCCGTGCGCAACGACCTCCTGCACCCACAGCTTTCATTCGTTGTGCCAGTCCACGACCGTATAGCGAAGGTAAGAGGCCAGAATGTTGTTGTTCAAATGTGTGTTTGAATGGTGGGAAGATACACATCATGAAGCCATTGCAGTTTGGTGACATCACTGTCATTGAGTGTGAGTTGGGGACAATATGTGGTGGTGTCAATACAGATGACGAAATATGCGGCATAGGCAGCGATAGGTTTCGATCTCCTTGGGTTCATAGGAGATAGTTCATTGGAAAAGACACCATTCAGATAGCGAGGTTGTCGGCATTGTGGCCTTATTAATAAGAGGTGTTTTGAGAATGCCCCCAGCATCGTTGGTGACACCGTCAGAGGAACAATGCCTTTTTGTACCGTGGTGGGCCACATCTGGGGAGCTTTACAATCTTAGAATCATAGTTAGCCAGTCGAATCTCACGACGATCACAAAACCGTACATGCTTGCACATCCGCTACCGATGCCTGGCTGATGTTTGGCATCTCCGGTGTGCGAGTTCGGCGATATTCTAAAAGGTAAACTGGCTCGTGGCGGCGTACAAGGAGCTCAACGACAATATAGCGGTCCATAATGGAGGCGAGCCTGGGCGCCTCGAGTCGACGGAATTTGTTTGCGCTTCTGATACATTCGCGCCAAATGTTGTTGATGAATATAAAGTTCTGGGCAAGGACAACCCAGAACTTGGATGATGGGATGGCGGTACCTGATGTGGTTGACCCTTCTGCCTTTGTTGTCGAGCAAATACCAGGCTCGTGGTTGGGGCGAAGTAATTGGATTGTGGCCACGAGGGACAGCTCACTGATCTCGTTTTGGTTGGGGCGCTCGGAGGGGAATTGAGGGTAGTTCATGGGGTTGTGGGAGAAGAGCATGGTGGTCATGGTTTAAGGAAGAAACAGCGACAAAGGTGGTTTATTGAAAGCTTGGGTCGAATTTCCTTTTGGTCACTGACACAAGTGATTTTGAAGAGCTGTTGATATTCGGACTGTAGCTGGTTCATCATTGTTGTGACTGCGTCATCATCTTCAGGGCAGCCACTGTGTCATTAAGAATGACAATACAGGCTTCTGCGGGTGTTGGCAGTATTGAACGGACTGGCAGACTCACACATCATTGGGTCAGGGTCAGCGGTTGCAGAACGTGGTGGATATCAGAATGAAATGATTGCTGGCATTCACTGATTAATGACATCCCAGCTAGCTCTATCGCAAGCATGCTACTTCCATGAATACCTTTATCGCTGATTCTAGTATCACACTCCCATTGTCCCTGACCTCGTGCAAGTGGCATGCCAGCAGCACAATATATCGCAGGAACCACTCCTAAAGCCATATATGAGTAGAATGTGACCGGTGTACACGAACCATTCACCTTTCTTTTCGCATGCAGTTGGCATACCCAGTCTGGTAGTTTGGCACTATGTTTCACGATGATCTCTTGGATGCGATTCACACTCTTGATCATCTAAGTGCGTGTCAGGCTATGGCATCAGTGTTGCAGCTTTCCCCTGTTCTGCTTCGGAGAGGTGGTAGCCCAACCAGGACCCTGCAACACTTTGGGTCGAGTCAGTCAGTTACATATCTGTAAGGCATTGTGACCACGCTTTGAACAACCCTCTGGCTCATTTGTCTTCCCACATGGCACTGCAGAGACACTATTTATGAAGTTCATCAGGCAAGCATCACCAGATGTAACCTGGTTATACACACTACAAGATGTCTGTTGTCTCTGTTACTCGGCTGTCATCGAGGGTTAGATCTGGAGAGCGTTTCGATGGAAGACCAAGTCAACGTGATGGAATGCCATATAGTCACAATGAATTTAAATTCTCACCAATGTCAGGGCTGGGCCGGTGATACCATGCTGGACCCTGCTTGAGGGAGAGTAGTGTGGTACCCCCAAATGTAATATGTTGTTCAAATGTCGATTGTGCTAAAGAGATAGCATTGGTGATGGGGAGCTAGGAAAGTATAGTGGCGACCAGCATTTTCTGATCATCTCCATAGCCTTGGTGATCCTGGCAACTTCATAATCCTCAGGACTTTCCTGTGGGTCTGATTTGCAGTCTGGTCATGTATACAGTGTGCCTAAAGCAATGACACTCACCGGAGGGTTCTGTGGATGGGCCGCCAATTGCAGGCATCGATGGGTGTGCAAGGAGAGGCGAGAGGAGCGGCGGGAAGAGCGATGGGAGGAGTGACAAAGCCCACCATCCTCCTCCAGCAGCACATTGATTGATACTGTTGAGCCGGGCACAAGGGTGGTCGCCAACTCTCCTCCTTGACATTAAAGTCAGTAAGGAATGTCAGTGTAGGACTATTAAGGGAGCCGTAGGGGGAGGGGGGTAGTACATCATTGAAAGGTCCAGATGCCTCTGTAATGTCACGGTGAGATTGTGGGACAGGGTGTTGATGGCGTCACAGTCGTCATGAGGCAGAGTGGGTGCGGAAATAGCGGTGGTGGGGGGAGTAGGCCTGGGGGCAGGGTGAGGTTGGGGTCCCTGACTCAGCGAACAGGGCTTGTGCCTTGCCCTGCAGCTGTCGCAAGCCCGGGCCTTTTTATATTGATTAGTGCGTTCGCACTTGTGTATCTTGTCTCATATATACTGTTTGCATCGCCTGTTTCCGAAGCGTACAGGCATGGTAATGTCAACGTGACTTGATACGATAGCACATGCAAGCTTGATTTTAACCCTCAGAGACAGAAGAAAGTACAAAGTATCTAGTCAGTCTGAAAGCGTTTTTTGCATGCATTTTTCACGGGCGAAGAAAGGAGGTTGATCTTCTTCAATTTGCTCTGGTCACGATGTCTTGATTTAAAGACGGAGAGGTGTCAAGTCAAGAAGAACTTACAGCGTGGATGTATATCGGATCCAGCTCGCTTTCTGACTCTGTATCGCTGGTCGCCTGAACGGCGACTGAGCATTTGCGAGGAGATGTCAGAGGTATGAGATCGATGTTTACCATCTGTAAACATTAGATATATAGGACCAGTACTCGGAGGAGCACTTCTTGAAGTTACCAAAGTTACTTACAAGCGATTTTTCAACTTCACGTTCCACAGAAAAGGCAAAGCTTTTGAGTTGGGTTGGTATGCTCAGCTGGAGGGCTTGCGTGTCCTTGGTTTGGCTCATGGTTGTAGAGACTTAGCTGCAAAAGTGAGGGAAGCACTCACCTGATGCCTTGGTAAATCCGAGCCACGGATAGAGAGTGAATAGGAAGAGATCAGTAAAGCTTAGCTAGAGAATGCTGGGAATAGGTTGGAAAACCGACCTGAGGGATAGCCGACTTGACGTGATTGGATTAAGGTCTGAATTGTTTACTGTGGCTAAGCAGACCTTCGATTTGGTGTTGCGAGCTCAAGGTTAGACTGACAAAGTCCCATGACTCTAATTAGGGTTGGATTTAGCCCAAATATAATTCTACAGTGAGAATTGAGAGCTATCTATGTGTGCTTTGCCCTAGCTTATCTTCTCATTTCCGCAGTGAATGATGTCATAGTCTAGACTCATGCCTGTGCCTGGTTATCTTTTGTCTCCGTACACTTCTTCCTTTGATATTCATTCCTTTGTATTATCTATATCTGGTAGCTGGTCTGTGCACGCATCCTAGTATCTATATACACTCCATGTATCTATCGCACACACCAGCCTAATCCATTTGTTGCTTCACGCAATTAAGTTTAAGGTCCATCTCTCTACCCTTTCCCTTCTCTCTTGTGCGCACTGGTCTAAGGTCCCAGAGTCTCTGCTGGGTGCTTGTGATGAAAGTCATTACAAGAACGAGTCAATGAGCACATACCAAAAGAGTTATGGTTACTCGATTCAGGAGCTTCGGCTCACTTCACCAACAACATGAACGATTTCGCTGAGTACAAGGCCTTCGATAAGCCACAGTTCTCACAGACAGCGAATGGTCGTGCTCCCATCCTTGGAATGGGAACAGTTATCATTGAGTTCAACAAACGATCAGTTCGGTTATTACTGACGATCTACATGCCTGACTGTAAGCTCAAGCTCATGTCACTAGGCATGTTGCTCAAAGACCAATGTCTAACGATAAACACTGCCCCCTATCTCATCGATATATACGATAAATGCATGAATAAAACCATCCTGTCATTCCATTGCCATGGAAGCGATACCATATACTGGATTCGGGCACCCACTCTCAAACCACAAGCTAACGCTATAAGCATGGCCTCTGTGGATTATGATCTAATACACCAACACCTCAGTCACCCCTCTCGTGATGTGCTAAAAGCCGCATGAAAACATATCAAAGATTTCCCAGATATCCAAATCCCGGAACGACCACCAATCTGTCCTGGTTGCAAACTAGGCCCAACAACTTGATACATACATCTGCACATGCCATCTCGGGCACTGCAGCACACAATGCAAGCCCACTGCCCAACCTCTTCTCTCCCTCTCTCATTCTCTCTCCATCTATCCTCTTCCTCATCCACTGCTCACTGTATACGCGATCCACAGCGTTAAGTGTTGCCTCGGGTCATTACCTAAGATTTCTTTTTCGTTTCCCTCGCCACCTTTAGAGGAGCCCCTTGGAAGGGCAGAATTGTGTCTTGATTACGTAGTGATTTTCGCAGTCCTCTCTCTTGAGAGTGATTAGTCCACGCTGGCCCAGGTCGTGCCTGGTTTGTGAAGGACAACTGGGAGCCACTGTGGTCGCGCAGTCCCAGGCTGAGTCTACGTAGTTAACGCAGATAGTTTCGGAATAATCGTTTTTCTTTACTTATCGTTAGTGTTTAAAAGTCCAGTTAAGTTAAGTTTTTATACCTCTTTTGACAAAACTGTAACTGTAACTGGTTATCAATTTTGGCAAAATCAGTTTAACTGAACTGAAACTCTACATAACTGTCATATCAGTTATGGTCCAGTTTGTGACCAGTTTGTGACCAGTTTTTTGTAATAACTGGACGAACATTAGAAGGCCCTGATTCTTAGCTTTAAAATGACCCCTAGATCATGTGATTTGGTTCAGTCCTTGAGAAGATATGCTCATTTTATTATATTACCATGATTATCATATGTTTTGGTGGATATAGCATTGGAATGGAGGTCAAGTTAAGTAAAATACAAGCAAATATATAATCTCAGCAGTGCAAATTAACATGTGTATTTGAGTAGAGTCTGTTTCAATCAGTCATTTCATCAATTTACTTCAATATTCAGAAAGAAAGTCAAATAAGGTTGGAAGAATTTGTAAAAAATCAGGAAAAATAGTGGTAGATAACCATATATAGGTTATTATTTATAACCAGTTATAACCAGTTTGTGTACAGTTTTGTAAAAGTTTGGAAGTGACAAAACTGTAACTGAAACTGGACGTAACCAGTTACAATTTTTCACCCAGTTTCAGTTATATTTTGCTCCAGTTAAGTTAAGTTTCGGTTTTTTCCAGTTATGTAACTGGACTTTTAAACACTACTTATCGTTTAGGATAGTCCAGATTGGTGATTGACTGGATATCCACCAGGAAGTGGCAGAAGGGTTGCTGAGAGACCTGGACCCCTGGTTTTACTACAGCCATTTTTTTTTTACGTACACTCAACATTAAATAGAATTATGTCAACTCCCCCAACCTCACCACAACATGCACAAAATACTGCTCGCCAAGCTGAGCGAGATCAATGTGTTTTGGGTTCCCCACCTTTCCGTCAGCAGCCCTATCCGCAACCTCCATCACCTCCACGTAATGCACCTCCTGGATTGCTGGTAAGTAATGTATTCTCAGCTGTTTTGTATACATTCTAATTATCCTTGCATAGAACTATCCACCTGTCCCAATCCATCAGTATCTTGGATCACCCCGCAATTCAATCGAGCATCATGAGATTCAACGTGCATGGCGTACTCATCATCGTCAGCCTGATGGCCCATATTTTCCGCCACCGCCTATGCAACCAGGATATGGTGAAGGCCGTGTAAATTATCATGACAATCTGATGAACAATTTTCAATGTACACACGAGGAGCGTGTTCGAAACTGTAGACGACAATGTCCAAATCAACCCAACTTTGCTTTACCACCACCACCACCACCTGCTGAACAGGAGGATTATCGTGTTGAAATAGAGCGTTTACGCCAACAGCAGCGTTTTCAACAGCAAGTAGTTTCTCAGGCAAATATTCGACAACAGGTGCTGGAACATATAGTGGTGGAGCAAGATGGAGTTCAGAGAGTTCATCAGCACATAGAACAACAGGAGGCAGTAGAGCATGAAAGAGTTCATCAGCGAGTAGAAGCGGAGGAGGCAATTGAATTGCAACGAAATCGAGAACAAAACGAAGAACAATTACGGGATGCGCTTTATGGAGAGAACAATCAGCTTTCTCAAGAACAATATCAGGAAGACTGTGCTCGAAATAGAGGACAGCCTGCTCCTGGTGGACCTCCCAACCCTGATGATAGTAGTTCTGACTCCAGTGACGATGATATCCATAACAATAGGCCACTATTTCCTCCATCAATCCTCTGCCTGTTCAACTACCTCCTGGTGGAGAACCATATGCTGAGCCTATACAGACCCATTACCTTGGCCCTATGGATATACAATGTCCTGAATGCCATGCCTTGCATTTTGACTGTGAAAAGCTTAACAAGTCTACACGTGCTCGAAAGCGATTTGGGATATGCTGCTTGGAGGGAAAGGTGCAGGTTCCTGCACTTCCTGAATGGCCACAAGAACTTCAAAGGCTATATCAAAACAATCGAAACTTTGTCAAAAATATATGTCAATATAACAATACGTTCGCATTGACTTCTTTGGGAGTCGAGGTGAATCGACATACCGTACAAGGTCCTGGTCCAGCTGCTTTTTGCATTCATGGAGGGCTTTATCATCTGATGGGAAGTTTATTGCCAGATGGAAATGAAGCTCCAACCTTTGCACAGCTTTACATTCATAATCCCAGCGAGGCAGAGAGAATTCGTCGAGAGCGCAATCATAACCTTGATGAAAATATCTTGCGAGAGCTGAATGACATGTTGAACAACCATTATCCCTATGTCAATGTATTCAAACAAGCTTATCAGATCTTGCATCACAGACAGAGACAGGGAGGAAATCAAACAGATCTCCATGTACAGCTGCACTACAGTGAAAGAACTGATGCAAGAAGATACAATCTGCCCACCGTCAATGAAATTGCTGCAGTAATTCCTGGAGATGGCACAAAAGTTGTAAATGAACATCGTGATATCATTGTGCGCCTTGAAGGAGGTGGCTTACGACGCATTAGCCATCTTCATCATGCATACTCGACATTACATTATGTTCTACTGTTTCCAAAGGGTGAACATGGCTGGCACCTTGGCCTGGAAATGCGTCAAGATCAGGGTAGACACAATCGCTCAAAACATCTCACCCAAATTCTTTATTATGCGCATCGCATTCATATCCGACCATTAAACATTGAGCCAAGAAACCTCTTCTATGGTGCACAATTATTCCAGCAATACATCTGTGATGCTTGGCTTCTGTAGAGCAATCTAATCTCACTTGGATTGTCAATCATCAGAAGGAGATTCGGGCAGATCTTTACAGTGGCCTATGAGATCATGTTGCACAAACCCCTAATGTCAATCTTCAAGAAACTGGCCGTAGCATTGTTCTACCCTCTTCTCATTCTGGAAGTCCACATTATATGCAACAGCTTTTGCAAGATTCTCTTGCAATATGTCGTGATTGTCGAAAGCCAGATTTATTTTTAACCATGACTGCCAATGGCAGCTGGCCAGAAATCACTGAAAATCTTCTACCAGGTATGTATATCTTATTTGTGATCTTGCCAATGAATCAGAACTAATATCTTATGTTTTCAGGACAACAAGCTGATGATCGGCCTGATTTGGTGGCACAGGTTTTCTATCAAAAACAACAAGCCTTGCTGAAGAAAGTACGCAATGGCTACTTTGGAGCTGTCGCTGGCTTGGTATATACCATTGAATATCAGAAGTGTGGACTGCCTCACATGCACCTTTCTTGATTTTTCTTGAAGATCAGGACAAAATTCGTGCAGTGCAACAAGTGGATGCACTTATTTCAGCTCAAATTCCTGATCAAAACATTCATCCATGGCTCTACGATGCAGTCTCACGCTTCATGCTACATGGACCTTGCACTCCAGAAAGATGCTTGGAGAATGGCAGATGTAAAAAGCACTTTCCAAAGTCTTTCTGTGAACATACCAGAATGAACGATGATGGCTATCCTGAATATGCATGGCCTGAAAATGGGCGTACTATTCAAAAGAATGAAGCTATTTTCACCAATCAACATGTTGTCCCTCATCATAGACAGCTATTGACTGAATTCCAATGTCACATGAATGTTGAAGTCTGTGCATCCATCAAATCTGTCAAATACATACACAAGTATATTTACAAAGGTCCAGATCGTGCAACATTGGAAACTCAAGGACATGACGAGGTCAAATCTTATCTGGACAGCAGATACATCTCATCTATCGAAGCAGCTTGGCGTCTTTTCGAGTTTTCCATGCATTTGGAATATCCCTCTGTATATCGTCTTCCTGTTCATTTAGAAAATGAACAAAATGTTCTCTATGGTGCTGATGATGCACCACAAGAAGTCTTGGAACGAGCTACTGCCAAGGATACTCAGCTACTAGGATGGTTCAAGGCAAACACTAATGCAGATTGCATTGTCGCTGGTGCACACAATTGTCTTTACCAAGACTTTCCCAAGAAATTTGTATGGATGCAAGCGCAAGGAAAATGGAAGCCACGCCAACGTCATAAGGCCATTGGACGAATGTATTCTGTTCCACCAAATGATGGTGAACATTTTTATCTTAGACTTCTGCTCACAGTTGTCAAAGGTATTTCTCTTCAATTGACCACAAGTGTAAATCAACCAACATCAATTTGTTTTCTAGCTGCTACCTCTTATCAAGATCTACATACTGTAAACGATGTTGTTTGCAACACATTCAAAGATGCCTGCCAGATCAGAGGACTCTTGAATGATGATCCAGAATAGCTTCTGTGTTTACAAGAAGCTGCTGGCATGCGTACCAGACAAGGACTACGCAATCTCTTCATCACTATCCTACTGCATTGCAATCCTGTCTATCCTCACCAACTATGGGAAGCAACACGTGAAAATCTTTGTGATGATTTGGGACACCGTATTCCTCGTCTTTTCCCTACAATTCCCCAACCTGAGGAAGAACAGATCTATGACTATGGCCTTTATCTTATCGATTCTGCACTTCGCAAGAATGGTAAAAATCTCGGGGACTTTCCAGAGATGCCACATTCTCAGGGAAATTGGGCTGTGATGGAGGGAAATCGGTTGATTGCTGAGCAGCTTGCCTATGATCGACCTGTACTTGAGGCAGTTGTAGAACATGGCATTCAAACCCTCAATCAAGAACAAAGAATGGTTTATGATGAGGTTGTACATGCTGCTGTTCAAGAAGCTGGTCTTGGAGAATCCTTCTTCGTACACAGTGCAGGAGGTTGTGGCAAAACCTACCTCTTCAATCTCATTGCTGCTGCAGTTCGTGCTCAAGGAAAAATTGTTCTCTGTGTTGCATCCTCTGGCATTGCATCTCTTCTACTTTCAGGTGGGTGTACAGCACATTCACGCTTCAAAATTCCCATTCCTGTTCATGAGGCCAGCACTTGCAATATCAAAAAGAATGATCAGCTTCACGAATTGTTAAGGCGAACTGCTCTTATCATCTGGGATGAAGTGCCTATGCAGAATCGTTATGGCATAGAAAGTATTGATCATACTCTTCGTGATCTGCTTGGACAAGATGTGGACTTTGGTGGAATAACTGTACTCTTTGGAGGAGATTTCCGTCAAACACTTCCTGTTATTCCCCATGGATCTAGAGAGCAAATTGTTGGTGCCACTCTTTGTTGATCTCGCCTTTGGCAACAACTTCGTGTCCGTCATCTTCGCCAAAATATGCGCTTGGATCAAAATGTGGAATGCAGACAGTTTGCAGAGTGGCTATTAGAGATTGGTGGTGGCCAAGGTCTTAATGCTGAAAATGAGATCACCCTTCCTGAATATATGCATTGTGGCAATGATCTCCAGTCTCTGATTACTGCACTATACAGAGAACTTCTTGATCCAGCACGAAATCATCCTTTGCCTGATGGATATTTCTTGGAGCACACAATTCTGTCTGCAAAGAATGTTGATGTTAATGAAATCAATACTTCCATTCTCACATCTTTGCCTGGTGACAAAACAGTCTATAATAGTGCAGATTCAGTAACAGAGCATGAGTATGATTATGTTCCTCCAGAGTTTCTGCATACTCTTGATTCATCTGGCTTTCCCCTTCATAACTTGGAGTTGAAAATTGGCGCACCTCTCATGCTTCTTCGAAATTTGGATCCCACTTATGGATTGTATAATGGTACCCGAATGATCTTGATCAACTCTACTCGACGGGTTCTACAATGTCGCGTACTTAGACAGGAAAATCAAGGAGCACAAGGTGGTGATGACAACAGTCTTTATTCCTCGAATTGCCATGGATGTCAACAAAGATGAATTTCCTGTTCCACTTCGATGTTTACAATTTCCAGTTCACCTTGCCTATGCCATGACAATCAATAAAGCTCAGGGAAAAGCATTAAACACGTTGGTTTGGATTTACACACACCTGTCTTCTCACACGGACAACTATATGTGGCTCTTTTCCGCTGCACTAATCTTCAGAATTTAAAGGTTGTATTTCCTCCTGACCAAGATACAAACAAGACTGTAAAGATAGTATATACAGAAGTGCTCAAAAATGTACTAAATGATTGAATTGTTACATTGTTTTTCTTACTGTCAATATATATATATTTTTACTTTTTTAAACTGCTGCCTGTGCCAACGGCACAACGGGTGAAAGCCTAGTTTATTCCCAAAGTGCAAAGGTGCACACCCTCACAGGCCTGTAAGTCACCCACCCACTGAACCTCATTGTCACTCTGATGACGACAATGATTCATCGGACAATGACCAGTCTGATGCGGATTTACGCGCTCCTGCTCGTCAACCACCTCGGGCTCCCTTGCCTGATCAACCGAAAACCCCACCACCTGCACCCCCTGCACCTCCTGTGACACCTCCGTCCGCTCCACCATCCGCTGCCCCTCCTGCTCTACCGCGCCGCTCACAATGAAAACACAGAGCGCCCACTCGTCCATGCAATGTCTATGTCGAAGAAATGAGATACAATGGACTTAGCATTGTTTCATGGTATGAACCAATCACATTTCTTCTATTGCATACTACTGCACATGTCACATTTGACATCTGTCAACTTGTAACAGATGCCCCTGTCTATTGACAGATCACCCTGTGTCAGACATGACATCTGTATTGTCCTGTCAAGCCACAGGCACACACAGGCACATCCCTTAGTAAGGGTATCATGCTATTGAAAAGTCTATAGTTAGAGCAGGTACACATGACAGTTGTATTTGGGTCATATGGTATATTACCCCTGTACCGTTACATATATAAAGGGCATTACAGTGCCCTCAATCATTAGGTTCTTTTCCCCCCTCTAACTCTCCTTACAACTGCTATTCAAGTAGCACTCTTTCATCGTCAACTCGCCCTTCCACCTTAAGTGTAAGTCCTCCTACACTTGCTCTGCCACACTCCTTTTGGCTGCTATAGAAAGTACGGTCTTTCCACCACCGTTCCCTTTCTATAGTCTATGGTGAATGTAGACATCCTGTACAACAATTAAAGAATATTGAGAAGGATGCATGCTGGAAGGAACTCACTGGACAAGGTGTAGTGTTCTGAAGTCCAGTCCTAGGACCGCAAAAAAACCGGCAACACAACTGAACTTAGACCAAATGCAACTGAAATAGGCAACCAAACGCAACCAGTTGTGTTGGATCTTGGTCTTGGTCTTTTGTTTTGACAGAAATCCAAAGACCAAAAAAACCAGTTGCAACCAGTTCACAGCTACCCCCTATGTGTTACCATATATTGCCCTATTTTCCACTATATTCAACATTTTACTTGTATATTCATCAAATAATTCAAATAAGGTCGGAAAAAACCAGGAAAAATAGGAGCTAATACACCACATAGTTCATTCTATCACATCATTATATACTGCTTGTATGATAAATATATGCCAATTATGTGTATATATCATCAATTCATACTGTCATCAAGTAAAAAAACTGGTCTTTTGAAAACTGGTTCATCAGCAAATCACTCATTTATAGACAGTACGCATAGCCACCACAGCCGCGCGGCCATTTCACAGTGGCCTACAGGCCTCTACAGTATCTCAGAAAACTTGTAGTTAGCAGTTCTATAGGTTTTATTCACTAATGTATCAAAAATGTGGAGGTAGTACATGAATATTTGATAGTAAAAACAAGTAAAATAAGTGGTGTTGATTATTAGTCTAAAATGCTAATAAATTGTAGCTTTTCTTTTCCTAATGCCTCGAGACTTTGTTGAATTTTTCGCGCGCGAACGCATCACGTGACCTTGGTTGGTACATTCTTCCGTGCTTTGTCTACTACTACTTACACTACTTACCTCTCGCTTACTGGCCTTAGCGCATACCACAACAACACGAGCATAACAGGTAAGTTGTGGTAACTAATACAGGGATTGCTGGGAGTACCAGGGACGAGAAGGGAGAATGGATGACGAGGCCGACAAGACAAGGACACCAGGACAAGCAACTCACGGCCACCTCAAACACCCATCCGCGGCCTGAACGACTTTCCACCACCTCAAATTAGCATTTCAAAGTCCAGTTGCGCAACTGGTAAAAGACTGGCAACTGGACTGGACTGGACTGATCGCAACTGGACTGCAGTTGCCGGTTGCCGACTTTTGAGATGAAAAGACTGCAGTTACAACCGGAAAAAAAGACCGGTTGCAACCGGTTGCAACCGATGCACAGCCACCCCCTATGTACTACCCTATTTTCCCTGATTTCTCCGGATTTTTCCTGAATTTCCTGGACCATTATGGATGTTATTTGATTTTTTTGATGAATATTGAAGTTACATTGAAAGATATCGATTGTTATGTCACATAATTCACTCTATAACCTATATATACACTCCTTAAGACACATACA
>JBBPLD010000185.1:0-29908 GCA_038089555.1 Chalciporus chontae | reverse complement strand
GACCCGAGGAGCTGTTCGTCGTGGGGAGTGGTGCGCCTGTGGGTGAGGTCACTAGGATTATTCCGGATATAGCGGAGAAGAGACTCGGTATGAGGAAAGAAGCGAACGCAGGTTTCCAGCCGTTGTCGACCCCGGACTGGATGCCGTACGGTGTTCAGAGTGGTAGCGAAGCCAGCTGCATGAAGACTATCGGGAATTATCTTCGCGACGTGATCAAGAGGTTGGTGCTGCGTGCATTGAGTCAACATCTTGACGCTGAACTTTGTGCCAGTAACCCGACTACATTCAGGATCTTTTCGCCTGACGAACTGGTTTCCAACGAGTTGGATGCTGTATTCGAAGTCACTGGGCGAAACCTCCAGTGGGACGTTGCTAGCCGTGCGCAGGGCGGGCGCGTCATCGAAGTTCTCTCTGAGCACACCTGCCAAGGTATGTTACAGGGGTACACGCTAACAGGAAGGACAGGCCTCCTCCCATCGTACGAGGCTTTCCTGGGCATCGTCCATACAATGATGGTTCAATATAGCAAATTCACGAAGATGGTTTGTGCTCCAATTGATACCCAGCTTTCGAGCTTACTCAACGTTCAATGGCCAGGCTTTCGAGACTGGATGGCGTCATGACGTTGGTTCTCTCAACTTTCTTGAAACCTCGACATGGACCAGGCAGGAGCACAACGGTTTCTCGCACCAGAATCCGTCGTTTATCGGTGCTGTTCTCAACCTTAAGCCGAAGCTTGCACGCGTATATCTTCCTCCTGATGCAAACTGCTTCCTTTCGACTGTCGCACATTGCTTGAGGGCCAAGAACTACATCAATCTGATGGTCGGCAGCAAACAGCCGACCACCGTCTGGTTGAGTCCAGAGGAAGCGAATCGCGTACGTTTTTTCATCTCCGTCAATCATCGCATATCTGATCCATATCTGTACAAAGCATTGTGTTGCTGGCGCTTCAGTCTGGAAATTTGCGAGTGTCGACGAAGGAGTGGATCCTGATATGTACGATACCTCATCCGTTTCTGCCCCTGTTTCATCACCCTGACATCGGTTCAGCGTTCTTGTCGGTATCGGCACGGAGGTCACTTTCGAGGTCATTGCGGCTGCTGCTCTTCTCCGCAAGCTCATCCCTGCACTCCGTGTGCGCGTCGTTAACGTGACAGACCTGATGATCCTCGGTCCGCCTGGAAGTCACCCTCACGCATTGAGTGACGAGGACTTTGGTACACTCTTCACTGAGGACAGATCGGTTATTGTCAATTATCACAGTTATCCGATTGAACTGAAAGGTCTGTTGTGCGGTCGAAGAGGGGTTGGGAGGATCTCCATCGAAGGGTTAGCCATCATTCCTTTTTGGCTGTATACCTGGCTAATCGTGACCCCTAGGTATCGCGAAGAAGGAACGACGACATCACCTTTTGACGTTCGTTATATTCAACTCGTGTTCTTACCCCGTACTGAGCAACATTGTTTAGATGATGCTTTCGAACCACGTTTCGAGATACCACATGGCTGCCGCTGCTGTTCGTGCAGGGGCCTTGTGCAACGCAAAGGTCGCTACCGAGGCCCACGAAATAGCCAGCTACATCATGCATCTTGCGGCGAAAGATCAAGAATTTATTTACCGTGAAGGGCAAGGTACGGTTCGATCTACCCAGTGGCGGTTGATTGATGTACAATTAGATCCTGATGGCACATTTGATCCTCCTGTCTTCAAAAATGCCAAGTGAAAGGGAAGCATCAGGGTATCAACAGTGTTTGAGATGTCCAATATTGGTGTCGTAGGTCGAGTCATTGTATTTGTATTGTGATGTACAAATGGATAGCTATAGTAGCTTCATTCTGTATCTGCAAGCTCGTCGTGAAAAGCGAACAAAAAGCGACAGGCCTGGGACTCGAACCCAGAATCTCTAGCGCCGGAAACTAGCGCGTTACCATTACGCCAACCCGCCTTGACAACCGAGTGTGTGCCTGTGCAATACCTGCTATAGCTTTGCTTCCCCCAAATCGAAATGTGGTCCGTGCGCGAGTCGCCTGGAGTATATAAAGCCGCGCCGGATATTATGGAACTTTACCACTCTGGCCTTTTGGCTTAGATCAAGTGTAGTATCTGTTCTTAATAGTTTAACCACTATTATGAGGGCACCGCCCTCATTTTCTGGTTATCAAATTTTTGCCGCCCTTGTCCCCTGCGAGCTCTGCTTGCAACTCCGGGGGCGTGATGACCTTGCTGCTGCACTACTGGCTTGTGTCGTCGGGGGATCTTTCCTCGCTTTACTTTGTTTTTTCTTTGCTGTGTCTTCACTTGATGTCTTTTGACACCAACTCGGGCGTAGCAAACAGAATTCAGAGTTGCGGTTTTTGTTTCTAGTGTATTTGCTCAATGTACATAGTTTGCTCTTGGTTGAAATCTATTCTGTGCTTTCGCCATTCTGCGCGGATCTATCTAGCCATCTTCGTGAACACTATCCGAGGTTGTGTCAGTTGCACAACGTTATATCATACTCTTCAACCAGGGCACAAGTATGTACAATATTGTCAGCATAAATACAACTCCATAACGAACAGTAACACGATGTCTACTTCTTTGGTCGCCTCTTGACCTCCTCCTCCTTGCATGCGTGCAGCAAGAGCTTGTTGGGATGCCCTGGTGTCATTCCGCTGTGTCCCTTCGACCAATCGTACGAGACAGCGTATGCGAAAATGGTACCATTGCGGTTGAAGGTCGTGGCACAGATGGGACCTGGCACAGCTTCAAAGGCTATGTGACGCAAGGTCAAGTGGTGGGTCGGCGGCACAAAAGTATAGTATTAAAAACGTACTTTTCAGTCGCGTGCGTGCGTCCTTGTCCCAAAAGTGAATAGTTCCGTCCGAGCCTGTTCATAAAACACTTGAGCGAAAACACGTTCAAGGACGAGAGACAACGCGCACCGCAAGTGGAAAAAGTACCGTGAACGGGGTG
Organism: Chalciporus chontae; assembly: GCA_038089555.1. Taxonomy (NCBI): domain Eukaryota; kingdom Fungi; phylum Basidiomycota; class Agaricomycetes; order Boletales; family Boletaceae; genus Chalciporus; species Chalciporus chontae. The sequence goes on along the minus strand of JBBPLD010000185.1, from coordinate 26,949 downwards.
GAAGGAGATATCGTTTACGGCATATACCAACGACTGATCCTTTGCCGTTGGTGTTTGGTCCTTGCGATGGCACTTGAAAGAGAAATTGTTGCTTGGAGTCGTTTCAGCGCGAGCTCGTATCGTGTTAGTAGTGGCACGCTTACGCGTTGTCTTTTTCTTCAACGTATCTGCAGAGCGATGAGTGGCGGAGTGTAGGGCAAGTGGAATGGTGGGACGTACTGTATGGCCACACGACCTTCAATACTACCGACCGCAAACCCACTGCTAGTTGAGTTGGTGAAGCATGAAACGACACGTGTCTGCCACTTCAATGGTGATACTATGGTCTGAGTAACTTGTATTGAGAGGCGTAGTCAGGGGAAATGATATTAATTAGGTTGACCTTATAAGCTGTGGTTGGATTGGTCAGATTGAAAATTTGAATGTGACGTTCTGCTGTTCCGACGACAAGCAGGGGATATTGCGCGTCCATGGTGTAGCATCGCTCTGGTAACTGAACGGTGGCGATTGGAGAAGCCGAACGAAGGTCCCAATACTGCGCGCAATGCAGATGAGCGCCCTGACACGCCGAGAATGTCCGTATCCACCAACCTTGAGCGTCTTGTCCCAGCTTCCGGTAGCGAGAATGCCACCATGAGGTGTTTCTATCCACTTGACAGCTTTTATGGGGGCATCGTGTTGAGCCACCTGTGTCGTTTGGCCGCTTGTGATGTCAAAGATGCGTGCTGCGTTGTCTGCGCCGCCTGAGATGACTTTATTTCCATCCTATGAGTTGTATTTGAATGAGAGGTGAGCAACGAACGATGGTATGATGCGTACCTTGTTCCAACACACGCTCAGCACGGGTCCTTGATGCACGTACATTGCCTTTCCCTGCGTCTGACCGCCTGCGCCGACTTCGTACAAACGGACCTAGTGTGACACGCCAATTTGAGCTGTGAGGTCAGCCAGCCACGACAGCATTGCTTACATTGTTGTCCCAACTGCCTACTGCGAGATAATCAGCTGCAGAGGAAAAAGCGAGCGAGGAGATTGAATCTGCTGGTGGTTCTGGTACATCGATGTCTTTTTCCGCAGTCGCTGGTTGCGGCGCTGACTGAGGAGCTGTAAAGAAAGACATGGCACGAGAAAGGCACGACGGGGATAGGAGAAAACAAGAAACTTGCTGGTCCAGACGTTTCTCACGCCACTTGGAAACGTAGTTGAAGTTATGGGTCGAACAGATCAAAACTATTCTAACCAGACGGGACTCCACGTTTCCCCGTGTATTATGCAGAGTTTACGCTCGTATCTCGCGGCTGCTTCCCTCGCCAAATCATCCCCATTCAACTGCAAGCGTGTCATCTCGACAACTTGATCAGTGTCAACGGGATACGTCGTGCGTCAGTGTGGGCAGAGAGACAGGGATGCGGTCTACCGCTTCACGAACGGTCAGGGCGTAAGCAAGTGCATCGAACTCGTCAGTGGACCAGTCCTGGCAGATTCGTGCGCGGCATTGACCCCAGACGGCATCATCAGTGTGGTTGGCTGCATTTCGGGCGAGTGGACTTGGAAATGATTCGATCCAATAGCCACTCTGACATCGAGAAAAGTACATTCTAATCGCCAAGGGAGATCTCAAGGCAGGTTGACAATATCTTCAAGATAGCAAACACCAGCGAAGCCCATGCTTACACAAAGTGCTGACCAAGTTGTCTGTGTTGTCAATCGATGTCTAGGATTATGGTATCGTCAAGCGAAATTCTATGGACAATGTATCATCTGATCCACTGGTGCCCCGTAGTTGACCTCTTTAAAGCGCAGCTGCGCACATATTTGAAGGTATAATCATAACACATTAGTGACTTCAAGATAGATATACTTCCAGATCAATCGATGCATCGGCACTCGAGTTTCATGACAGGAAATTCATGACGTCTTTTCCTTCTGAATCTCAAGCAGTGGGTCGAGGGAAGATTCTGGTTGACGATACGAGCCACCCACACGATCCGCCCACGTGAAGTACTGTTGAACCGGATTGGCATCAAGCGAAGAACGCTACCAAAGGGGGCTATGCGTACCTGACCGTAGTTTACCGTGAAATAAAGATGGTGCAGGGTGTGGTGTGCGGGGCCGTTGATGACGTGTTCAAGCGGATGACCGGTAATCATATCGGAATCATGAATCTACGGAAGCAGACGCTCGGGGTTAACGAACGACAGTGACGCAAGGGTAGAATCATCGTACCAAGATACTCCAAAAGTTGACGAATACGAATAGACCAAGATAGAGGCATCGATGAAGAGGGAATATGAAAATGAACAAGTGATACGGCACGGACTGCAAGTACCCATCGATTGGGTGGAATGCGTGCGACGCGAACGGAGTGGGTACTGAGGTGCGTGTCAATCAGATGGAAAACAAGAAGCGGACGTCACGAACTTAGCCATTTGTGGTGGGGCTTGTGGATCGTCTTGTAAATTCTGGGATGATGGAGAATGCGGTGGACCCAGTATATGAGGTAGTCCGTGAACAGCAAAAAACTGAACAAGGATGAGCACGAGCGGTGATCGACGAGACGACGACATACAACGGAACCGAAAGCACGAAATAAATCCAACCATACTCAGAGACATCGTCATACAGTCTGGAATAACCCATGACCTCCGCTTGGAACCAGGGGAGAGTCAAGAGGGTCATTCCGGGAAACGCTTTTACGCTTGTTTGCATCTCCAACTTGATTTGGTTTTTTAGGAAGCGTGGATGTCGCATCATTTCATGGTTGAATATGAATTGGAAGGAAAGGCCGGCGAAAATAAAGTAGAGGAGATGGATACCAATAAGGGTTATGACGCTCAATGATAATATTTGTCTAGGGATGTAATCTCGAGGCCATGCAGACTGTGGAAGGAAGGGTATTGAGGATGCATTTGCAGCGAATGAATGCGAGGCGAAGTCGGCGAAGGGGTCATTCAGGGGGACGAGACGGGCGAATAGGTTGTCGAGGACATAGTCGTCGGCCAGGCTTAGTACGAGGTCCATGGCTGCTAGGACGAATGTTGACTGTCGTGCCCGTAGGAGAAGACGGCAACGGTTGGCGGGTCAACTTTTTATACCGCGATTCGAATGTTCCTCCCTGACATCAGGCCACTTTTTTTTTCGGACCGTGGCCAAGAAAATAGAACAGATCACACGCAATTCGTCAGCAGCTCTAAACCGACAACTGGTATTGTCAATATCGCAGTACCATACTACAAGTCGCTCGAGTGTCCGTGCTGGTTGTCCACATGACTACATAAGGTGGCGTCGTACGATGTCAGACGACCTCACAGTGTCAGATGTCAGAAAGCCAAGACAAGAAACGCGCCAGTTACACCAATCCTGGGAGGTCATCGCTTTCTGCGAAAAATGGTAGTGAACCGTCAACCACATCTCGCTTCTAGAATCCGTGAACAGTCATCCGATCCTCAGCGATCCTTCCACCCCGAACTTTCTATCAGCGACAGTGGCTTCTAGACTCAATCCCAATGCCTCATTCGCTGTTCGACTTCCTTTCTTTCTCGAACAAACCGTCCTCTCATCCCGTTTCATTCTCCACCGAAATTCGGAAAAGTCGCATTCCTCGAAAATGAGTCCCGTCTCATGTCGACTTTTGTCCATCCACGGTATAAACGCGTGTTGACCGCCAACCTGCATGAATTACAGAATCACAGCAACGGAACCAAGAAAATGGAAGCCACGCTTCTCAGCAGCCCCTCAACGCAAGGCGAATCCCTCGCGTGAACGCGATGTGATACAACAACACTGCCAACACGTGCTCCTTAAACGTCGGTTCTCTCTCTGATATCTCTGACCTCCGAGTGAACGTTCATCCCTCCAACTCACAGACGATGGGCCAAATTCTTCCATGCACCAGACGCAATCAATTGAACAAGTTTGCCGACGAGGAGCCAAAGACCCCAATAGCTCCTCCCGTGGTCCGCGAAACCGCTTACATCGCGTACGTCGTGCGCAACCTCCTCCCCATCGTATAGGCGTGCTTATCAGTCACATCAGGGTTATGGGATCCACTGGGAGTGGTAAAACGACGGTGTGTCGCTTAATCGATTTCGTTGAAAATATCTTTGCTCATGCGCACAACGTCAGTTCATCAACCGGGCGTCAGGTTCCACCCTTAGAGAAGGTTCCGGTTTGGAAAGCTGCACCAACGAAGTGCAGACGTCGGTGCCGTTCAACGTAGGCAGTCAGCAAGTGATCTTGATCGATACGCCCGGTTTCGACGACACGACCATCACGGACACCGACGTCCTCAAGCTCATAGCGGCCTACCTTGTCACCACGTAAGCCCGCACTCATCCTCGAGCTTTGATGAACTGACACAACCCTTCCTGCCACAGCAACAAACAAGGCGCACGCCTCGTGGGTGTCATCTACATGCAGAGGATCTCCGACCTGAGGGTTGGTGGCTCAGCTCGGCGCGATTTCAGAATGTTCCAGGAGCTCTGCGGTGAAGAGGCCTACCCAAATGTTGTCATCGTCACCAACATGTGGGGGTCCGTCACTGCGGAGGAGGGGAACGCCCGAGAGCGAGAACTCGCTAGCAAGGATATCTTCTTCAAACCGATCCTTGATAAAGGAGCAAAGCTGCTGCGGAACGATAACACGAAGCAGTCGGCTCACCGTATAATAGAGAGCTTCATCGACAAGGAACCTGTGGTTCTTCGAATCCAACGGGAGTTGGGAGAGGGTATGGATATCACCCAGACAGCCGCATACATACAGCTCGATAGAGAGATGTCGGAACTCTGCGCACGCCATCAGAAGGAACTGGCGGAGCTCAGAGATGAGATGGCAGACGCTGAACAGAGTCAAGACGAAGAGACGCGGAAAGAGCTCCAGGAAGAAGTCCACAAGGTCGAAGCTGAGCTGCAGAAGGCGCAGAACCAGGCATCCCGGCTCGCTTCGGAGTACCAGGCGGAATTACGCAGAATTGAGGAGATATTGCAGGTGAAGGAAGAGTGAATCCGTCTACGAGACATGTTATGTAGGGCTTCTGTTTATTTCTCGACTTCTCTGTAGTATGTGTGATAGGACTTGATAGATCGTGGACGAGATCTGATTGTGCTGGAACACATTCTAGACTTGCTCAGTCCAATGTCTTTCTTCCAATGCATTGCTCTCGACTCGTGACATCGGTGTATTGACTTGTCAACGTGGCCCTCAGCGTAAACGACGTTCCAGGCGTTCTAATTCACCGCAGCCCGCAGGTCAACGTGGTCCTCAAGATCGCCGTATTCAACCTCGTTCAGGGGCTAAATCGACAATGAGCACAATTTGAACTCAGAGCAGCAGGTTTCATCGTGGCACGTCCTAATAGCCGATCAGCAAACGCCGCAACGTGTTTTCGAAACCCGTCATTGGAGCATTAGTCGCCACCCAGGACCGAAAACATGTGCTGCCTGGTCGTTGTCCTGATGCAATGTGACGAGCGTGCATGGCGCAGGCATTGACGAGGTAGATATAAGAGTAGGTTCGAATGAGGACGCAAATTCCGAACTTACTACTCGTCTTCCTACACACCCTCTCCTCGTCGACCACCAGTTTCATATCAATTCTTACCCTTCGTCTTTTCACTGACCTGGCGTCGAGATGGCTCTTCGCGGAAAAGAGATCAGAATTGCGTAAGTCCTCACCTGTCCGTCCACGTCGTCTTGCTCAGCGATCACATTATAGCGTGATGGGAGCCACTGGAAGTGGCAAATCCACCGTAAGCAACTTCCAAACGAGGAGATTCCTAGTCACTGATCATCGGCTTTAACAGTTTATCAACCTCGCAAGTGGGTCAAACTTACCCATTGGTCGCGGACTAGAGAGCTGCACATCCGACGTGCGAACGTCCAGACCCTTTCTCCTCAACGGGCGTATCATCACCTTGATCGACACGCCCGGGTTCGACGATACGTCGCGCAGCGATACGGACATCCTTTCGTCCATCGCGGCCTATCTGACCAACACGTAAGTGTCTCTTCCTCATCGGGACATCACACCTAGACTCACGACATGACTTGTGCGCAGTTACGAACAAGGCGCTAAGCTCGCCGGCATCATCTACATGCACCGCATCTCCGACGTCAGGATGGGTGGTACATCGAAGCGTAACTTCCGTATCTTCCGCGAACTTTGCGGAGATAACACCCTCCGGAACGTTCTTATCGTGACCAATATGTGGTCGAACGTCGATCCCAAGGTCGGAGAGTCCCGGGAACAGGAGCTTGCCAGTAATGACAAGTTCTTCAAGCCCGTCCTCGAGAAGGGTGCACGCATGCTCCGCCACAATGGCGCACAGGCATCCGCCCACGCCATCCTCCGTCACTTGATCAATAGCCAGGCTGCCACGCTTCAGATCCAACACGAGATCGTGAACCAGCACAAAGATCTCGCTCATACCGCTGCCGGCGAGGAGCTTACACGTGCCTTGAAGGAGCAGACTGAGCGTCACGACGATGAGCTCAAGAGATTGCGCCAAGAGATGGAGGCTGCTATGCGGGCCAAGGACGAGGAAACCCGGGTGGAACTCCAGGAGGAAGTAGACAAAAAGCGGGAGGAGATCGAGCGTATACAACACGATTCAGAGCGCATGGCAGCGGATTTTGTTGCCGAGAAATCACGGCTTGAATCTAAGATCGCGGAGATGGATGCCGAGAACCGTCGCTTTGTCCAGGAGCTCGAGGGCTTGCAGGAACAAGTCCTTCGGGCTCGCAAAGAGGCCGAGTCGTCGCAAATCGAGCATGCCCGTCGAGAAAGCGAATTCCTCGCCACCCAGCAAGAAGCGGAGAAACACAAAGCTCGTCAGCTAGAAGATGGGCGCAAGGCTCGAGAGCTCGCTGAGGCGCGGCACCAGGAGCACCTCCGCGCCCTTCAGGAGGAGATGTCACGGGCGGCAGCGGTGAAGAAACAGGCGGAAACAGAGCAGGGAGAGAAGATCCGGCTCGAGCGCGTGAGAGCTCTGGCTCTTGAGTCGGAGCTTCAGCGTCTAGCAAAGACCAAAGAGGAGGAAGAACGAACCAGACAGCAGGCAGAGGAGCTCGAGAAGGTCCGTTTGCAGGACGAGATCGCGAAAGCCCAGCAGGAGATCCAGAGGGTCACCGCCGAACAAGAGCGCCGTGACCGGGAGGCGGCCGCTGCGAGGCAAGCTCAGGCTGAAGCCCACGCCGACCTCCTTGAACAACAAAATGAAGCGCTCCAGCGGGAGAAGGAGACGTACCAGCGACAGATCGTTGAAGAGACGCAGCGCGTACGTCGAGCTCTGGAGGAGGCTCACGCTAAGCGAGAAGAGGAGGGGCGAGCCCATCGGGAAGCCGAAGAGGCGCGTATTCGGAAACTAGAGGAGCAGCAACGCCAGAAGCTGCGCGAGGAGGAAGCGCGTAGACAAAGCTTGCAAGAAGAGCTCGCACGCGAACGCAGGCAAAAGGACGGGGCCGTTCAACAAGATCAGGTTCGGAGAGACAAAGAGGCAGAGGCAGCGAGGCAGAACCGGGAAGCCGTTCTAGCGAGACTTGAGGAAGAACGCCGGAAGGCTAAGCTCCGGGAAGATGCCTTCAAAAAGCAACTCGAGGAGGAAATCGCACGAGTTCGGGGGACAATGGAGGAGCAGCTCGCCGAGAAAGAACGTCGAATTACGGAGTCGAAGCGAACAGAAGAGCTCTCCCGAGCACTTGCATTCGAGGCCCAAGAGAAAGCAAGACTGGCGGAAGAACATGCACGTAAGAAGAAGGCGGAAGACGAGCTTGCAGCGCTCCACAAGCGAATTGAGGAAGCGGAGGACTACCGAAGGAGGTTGGCTGCGGAGACTCTGGAGCGTCAAAGATTTGCTCAGCTGCAAGAAGAGCTCGCGAAAGCTCGACGAGAAGCAGAGCAAGCAAAAGCCGCGGCCCAACAAGTGAAGAGGGATACTCCCACAGGCTTCGTGCTGCCGATACCGTTTGTTGTATGGAAAGCGGCCATGCACTTCTTGGGTGCGAGATAGAGGGAACATGTGGACCTGGTCTGGGCATCAGTTCGTATCGCCTTTGATTGTTGTCGTCTTCGCTATTTCGTACCTTCGCGATGTTCATTTAGCACTATATATTTCTTTGTTTAAGGTAGCACCAACTTGTACATTCTGGTATCGCCCATGTGACGCAATGGATCGTCAGTTTTGCTGCAAACGAAATATAACGACTCCCCTAGACCAGGGCATCAGAAGCCCACGAAACTGAACGCTAATTGGCATCAGGTGGGCTCGCTCCTCTGAACTCATAGATGAAGCAGGTGAGTCCACTCCAAAAAACATTGGTGGAGTATATTGTGGTGTGAACATCGAGGCGAGGACGCAGCTGCTGGAAGCCAAAATCCATGCCGATGCTGGAGAGCGACTCCGCACATAGCTGCAACCGTCGCTCACAGTGAGACGACTGCCTGGAATGAACTTCGTCAGGGAATGTGATGTTCGCGCACGTTTGAGCACTGAAGTATATATATTGCACAAACGAGATCAAGTGTCCTCTTCGGTCGCAGAGGATGATTGCTTCGAATGAGCACAACTTGATCCAAATCGTGAGGATGAGCCGGACGAGCCTCAGTCGGCTCTGTTGCGAGCTAATAGAGGTTGTATGTCAGTCCAAACAAAGTCCAAACCCCCGAAAGTTTGACAGTCGTACTGCCATAAAATGCCCCTGACCATTTGTCCCGTGAAGCTTTGAAGCCTTGAGAGTTGGCATGGCTCCAACTTAAGCCACATTCTGGACGTCACCGGTGGGTCTGTCGAAGATAAGTCGTTGGAAGGTGAGTCCTTACACGGTCGAATGACACGCTGAACGCGATCATTGTGGCGATACTAGCCACGAAGATCATCTAAGATAATCGTTAACAGGATGTTTTCAGGCCAGTTTGCTGCTCCATTCGAATTTGTAAGTGTCCTATGCACTTAGTAGGTTGTTAAAGAGACTCCGAGACTGACACGTTACGAAAGGCACGGCCCAGGCTTAATACGCACGAGAATTGGCCACAAACAACTCTTATCATACCGTTTCACGCCAAAAGTCCTTGGGGAGTGAACATTCCCGTCACATGCGTTTTCCCTTGTCCTGCTTTCCTATGTCAAAGCGACACCTTCGCGCTTGATCCAAACCCTTGTTGGCAACGGCTGAATATCCTAGGCAGTTGACGGCTTCCCCGACAACTTCCCGTAGGTCTTCACGTCGTTCCCCGACCCCACCAGCAAACACCAGCGCGTCAACCTCCCTGCAAAGAACGAGGTGATACGCCCCGATGGGCTCCGATGACTCGAATATAAAGTGGTGCCAACGCGATTGAAGGTGACGTGACCTTTGCAGGAGGTGACGAGAAGGAAGATAAGGAAGACGTCAACAAAAAGTTGGGGTGACTTTGGGTCTTGGGGTACTTGCTGGTAAAGCGAGACTCTGAGCGAGGATGATCCTGCGTTAACTGCGAGTATGAGAGACACTCGACGAGCGATAGCATCCTCGTGTCCTCGTATGGATGTGACATCATGCAGACAAGATGTGCAATACCAATTTGGCAGCGAACTCGCTTCGAGGTTGCTTCACAGCGCAGTGCTCGAGTCAACTGAAAGACGGCTAAAAGTTGGCCAAACAGTCCCATTATCCACATCCAGTCTACTGATTACCTCGTCTTGGACAGAACGCCCCGAATTGCCTTATTGGACAAAAGACCGGGGAACCGTTCCAGTTCACCAGGTGAAAGTGGTTAGACACAGAACATTAGTGCCAGCATCGATATTCCAGAACAAACCAGTAGAATTCACGCGGCCGGACCCTATTCCAGATGCACCGTTCGTTCTCAGTGAGAATTGTCAATCTTGTACTGTCGCTCGATTGATTGGGAAAACTTTGCCTTGAGTAGGATCGCCGTAGGCACCCGCCATACCATATGCCGAAATGAATCAGGGTCATCAGCCTAGGGGCGATTTTTGGTCAGATGAACGATGGAAATATTTACATCCCTTGGCCAACCGCGTGTTCGCCGGACCCGGAAACATGAGAAGGTGAGCACACAGTTAGTGTATCCGAATTACCTCGTGTGAGAGGGACAAGGAAATACTGAACCTGATGGAAATTTCGGGGTGGAAGCCAGCGGCGTTTCCAGAATTATGGAAAGGTTTTGACCGTGAAGCCGGAATCAGCAGGTAAGGCCCAGCGATCACTATATCTGACCCCTGATCTCGTGAAGCCTTGGTGGCGGCTCCGCCAATGACCACGAAGATATAACGGGGATGGTTTTCGCGGACACCGCAGATTAACGGCAATTGAGACTTCCTGTCTTCTTAATTATAACGAGATGCCTGTCCCCGCCGTTCTGGAGTGCGGAGTGTATTCCACCGGATGCATCACCTCAAAATGAACAGCAGATTTGATCCTATATTGCGATGGATCGTAGGATCAGCGCTCAGCCATCGAATGACATTATCGTTAAACTCACTCAACATTGGAGATTACAGCACTGTTTTGGTCAGAGCGACATGGCCCCCGTTCTGTGCGGCCTCCGTTTGGCCTCCGTGTTGTGGGTATCAGCGATCCTGCCCAAGGTGTCGGGATACATGATGGAGCGACTTCACCGGAATGCAGATCGAAGAACACTACGACTGAACCAACTTGGGGTGGCGTTGGGAGGAGACATGGGAGTGGTATGCCAGAAAGACTGGCAACAGAGAGACAAGTATACAGTTCATCATCATGCGACCAGGCTGAACATCATACCAGCATAGCTGTAATCTTCATTGTTTTGGTATTCCTGTCCAATTGGCATCAGCTCTCAACATACGGAAAAGGGAGCTCTAAGGTCGTTTCAGCTCGTAAATCCGAAGAGTGCAGGCATTCTCCGGGTTTAGCAAACAGACGCCGTTCAACAGGGTCAGGATCGCTGCATCAACAACGTAATTACTCGGACTCCGGATCCCTTAATATTGGCATAGCATCTTTTGCACATTTCTTCGGCAATGCTAAAATTCACATCGTCGATCAGTCGGACTCCTGGTTTTCGACGGTGAGAGCGGAATAGGGCATGGTGAGGTCCGGGTGGTCAGCGGCGCATCTTTAGAGAGCCTCATTGCTGGGTGTCTTCTTCTCCGGTTTGAAGGTTCCTGACAGTTCAAATATGTTGAATCGCTCAAACAGCATTGATGATCACTGATCTTCAACACCCCGGGACCTGAATACGACCCTGAAGTCATGCATTTCTGCACGAGGTTGCGTTCCTCAGGGGTATGTATTCCAAATCACCAGAGATCTGCTTTTAGATCTATGCCTGAGTGATAGCCACGACAGGGACGGAAGGAAGGCTCAGCGGAATTAACCAATCAGAAAGCCCCCCGTTTTGGGACTGTTGGATCTGCCAGTGGTGCTCTTGGTGGCCAATTGGTGGCAGTCATGAGAGGCTTTACGACGAAGCTGTGGGGTGGTCAGCCGAACAACTTGAACTCTCACCAAGCTGAGACCTGCTGAGACGTTGACGCCTTTTCTTTCAAGCACAGCCTGAATGACCCGCAATGGAGACTACCTTTATTTTCTGGATACAGTGGTACATATTTAGGGGACTTTCTTTCTGGGTCAAAACCTGAGCATCATCAGGCTACATCAACGAAAACATACACCGTGACAAGCACAGATTCATTATTATTATCTGAAGCATTACACGTCGGAACTAGATGGTCTAAGCTAGTACAGTGTGAAAATCGTTATGGTCATTGCGCCTCAATTGCTCGCAGCCCGTGGAGATAAGACGACAGGCAGCCTACCCTTCGTCGCCACAAAGTAATCCTTCAAGTCGCGGTCCCAGGACTCGGGATCATACCCGTCCGCAAATCGGAAATCCAAACGCTGCATCATCATACAGATGACGGTTCGCATTTCTTGATATGCAAGATTTTTGCCGACGCAATTAGCGGGTCCGAAAGAGAAAGGGACAAAGGCCGCCGAATCATGCCTGAAAGAAGCCTTGTCCCAGTCACTTGAGTCGTGGTATCCCAAACCCCTTCTCTCGTCATCCGAGAGCCATCGTTCGGGCCAGAAGGTGTCAGGCATCGGCGAGAAGTTGCGAGGGTCGCGGTGGAGGGAATAAAAATGAACAAAGGTGCTTGTTCCCTCAGGCACGAAGCTAGAAGTACAGAAATGAGACGCATGAGAAAAGAACACGGTCGATGACTTACTGAGGTCCCATTAGCTTTCCTCCACTACCTTTGGCTGTTGCACGCTGACTACCACTGAGAACAGGTGGGAACAATCGAAGGGCCTCGTTACTGAAATGGTTTATATCGAGTGAGTTCCTTAGCGCTATATAAAAAAAAAGTGCGACGACTCACATTACGGCATTAAGATAATTCATTTGCTGGTGATGTATAGTGGATAAACCATCTTCGCCGGGAGGGTAAAAGCGATCAACTTCCGCTTGGAGTCGGCGATAGGCCGTGGGGTGACTTAAAAGCGCCCAAAATATCGTGCTGAGTGTCGTGGCAGTTGTGTCTGAGCCTGCGACTATAGCAAGGACTCCATCGGAAGCCACTTCTGCAAATGTGGGAGGGGAACGCTCAACGCCCGCTTCGTCGATCTAAGGAAACAGAATTTAGCCTCGAGCCAACAGCGGGGTACCAGGTACTTACTAGATAGTGGAACAGATCCTTGGATTGAGAGCCTTGAGATCGTCTAAGCATCGCACGTTCTTGGCAGAATGAGCGAAATTTCTTCAATTCTGCGCCAATCCCTGGCAGCATGATGTAGTATTTCCCCAACCAAGGCACGTGGCTCAATATCAGAGCCAGTCTAGAGATTGAGTTAGATCGCCGATAGGTTCAACCAGCAGCAGGATGTACATACGGTAATCCACTTTCCAACAAGTGCCAAGTGTTATCCTTGTCACCATCGCGTAGCATCTCTGACCCTCCACCAAATCTATCACAACATACTGAGATGAGGAAGTAATTCTCGCAAAGGAGCAACTCACGCCATGTCACTCATAAAGTCGAATCTATGATCGATATATTAGGTTACAACCAGAAGGAGAGGGGGAAAGCTCACGTAAAGCGACTAATCCACTCAGTCAGGTTCACAGGTTGTTCTTGCCTTTCCAGGACCGTCACGAACTCATGCACTCTCTTGCCAAGGATTTCTTCGTAGCCTTTCAGCGCAGTTGAGCCAAACGCTCTGGTCCACGGTTTCCGGCGCCGCGCGTGCTCCGCGGGGTCTCGTAATGATATCAGCGCTCGGATGGTTGTCTGCTCAGCCATACGGCCGTCCCAGTCTAGAGGGAATAAGCACACAGATCTCGGGGGTAAGATAACTTTAAATGTACGTACGTGGTCCTTTGGGAAGCCCGGAATGACCCATCAGAGGGGAGATGGCATTAACATTGCGAAAGGACAACTCATTAGGGCCTACCATGCCTCAGGTGAGTAGTGAACTAACGGCGGGGATAAACAACACGTCCTTACCGATCCTTACGACGTCACCATATTTCTGATGCAAATTATAATTATATTTGTGCTGTTTTCCGTCTGTGGATATCCAGGCCATCCAGAGTTTCGAGATGCGGCACGGAATAGGTCCGGGATACTTGGCAAGTGGATGGAAGGGCGAAAGACGATAAGCAATGACGGAGGTGATGATGGTGGAATAATAGAGCAAGCATGTGCAAATCACGACGCGAGTGACGGAAGAGAAGCTGGACAAAAGAACGCCAACCAAGATGCAAGGAACAATCACCAGGAGGAAGAGATGAGAGAGGGGGTTGACGGGCTCATAACGGTTGAACACCAAATGACACGCCTGCAAGACCTGTCAGGATAACAGGGCAGGGGAAGAAAGGGGCGTACTCACCAGGCCAGCGGTCACTGTGAGGACGGAAGCGTCTTGCGTCGAAAGGGGGTGCATACTCGCTCTGTCCAAAGTATTGGGCAGAGGAACGAGATCAAGGGGAGGTTATAAACCTGGTGTAAAGGCGCTCTCGGATTCGGAAGTCGGAAGTAGCAGGCAAGGACCGACTTTCCAACGATCTAGCACCAAGGCAGGGACCTGGCAGGGAAGTTTCTGACTTGTGAAACTCCAATGGGGAGGCTAGAATATAGATCGCTCCCCCGGAACTTCATATAAGGCAACAACTGGCCATAGAAGGTGCGTGTGGAAGCAAGCTATCGAATGCGGAGGCCTTGAGCGCCGCATCACAAAAAAACAGCAGGAAATATCGATTAGGTTGAACAGTATTAGCAAGCGAAGCCGCGGTGACGGTAAAACAGGTGCCGAACAATATGCGAACTTCACCTGAGCGATGTCCGTGGACTTAAGTTAATGGACGGGAGAGGAATGGCATCGTATCTATGTGGCACCTAAAGCGGTGTCGGAGTAATACCAGGAGCTGTGGATCTTTCGTGTGGCGAAAAAAGCGAGGAGAGAAGGTGGACATTTCCAGTCGTCATTGGAGAGAGACGTCAGTTACCAAATCGGGACCCGCCTTTTGGAGTCCGGCAATCGGGCCTTATGTACTCGGCCAGATCCATCGCGCTAGACGACGGTGATGAACGTTTGAACTCTGCACGTCGATCACTGCTTCGGAGCGCGGTGTCGGTCAAAATATTTCCTGGACTCACCACCATGATTGACCTGATTCTCTCGCGCCACGCACTTCTGCCCGGTTCAAGTTCGTTCCATTCACTCTTGGCGGACTCCGGTAGCTGACCATATCATAATGGAGGTCATTGAATAGATAATAATACTGCCCCAAATGGTGCTGATGAGAATTTACCAAAGGGCAGACTGAGTCATAGATTGCGTCACAGCGCGCGCTGTCGCTGTATCGTTCGCCATCGCTTTGGTACCACCACCACCTGAGGCCTGAGGACTGATAGGTACTACTCTTCTTCCAAACACAGGGCACTCAGAACCTGGTTACGCCCCATCGTGCCAGGAATATCAACCCCCTCCTCGGCTCCGAAGTTTGCATATGCATTCTAAGGAGTGTGTTGTTATGTGTTGTTCTTTCAGATGATCCTGCAGAATAAACTCGAAACCGTAGGTACACGATCGTAAGACAGGATCCGGAAGCCAATAAACAACAGTTGAAACCTATTCGACCAAATATTCAAAAAAAAAAACCCCGTATTCGTCCAATACAGCATGCCTAGCATGCGACTCTGAAACGCGCCTGATAACCTGGAAAACACCGAGGACATACGGTTAGTCGATGACACTCTAGAGGCACTTACACAAACGAAGAGAATGCGAACCGAGATCGCAAAACTGTGATACAGAGGCCAATTGACCTGGTTTACTCCACTTGAACCACGAACCCAAGCCAGTTTGCGTAAAACCTGTCTTTGCAACCAGGACAAAATTCGCGACAACTCGACTGAATACCGTTTCCGTTTAATTCAG
The DNA here is from genome assembly GCA_038089555.1 of Chalciporus chontae. NCBI lineage: Eukaryota > Fungi > Basidiomycota > Agaricomycetes > Boletales > Boletaceae > Chalciporus > Chalciporus chontae. The sequence continues at coordinate 11,530 of JBBPLD010000185.1, read as the reverse complement.
TCAGAGTCGCGCTCATTTCATGAGACACAGAACTGGACTAGAGATCGCGCCTTCATTTTGAATGAAAAATTTCCAAGTGGGGTCAAGCAAAGCTGTCCAGATCTCACGAGAAGCGATTTGATAGCTATGATCACCGCACTGCAGCTGCCGTGTTCCTGCGCCCTTGAACGTTTGAACCTTGAGTCGCAGCAAGCCATGTTCATATCATTGAAGACCCCACACGGGCACATAGCGTGAAGTTCTACTAATATGAAATCCACAACGGGCGTAACAATAAGAATACGCACTCTGGCGCAGTCACGATAGGCACTTTCTCGTAACTGGACAGTTGTCGAAGCGGAGACATTTCCTTTGGTTGTGCTTGCAGCTAAGTTTGGCAGCTTACTTGGAGTGGGCGCAACTGAGGCAGTCAGACTCCGATATCGGTTGTTACCAACCTACAAACTATCGAGGGCCCGCGGAGGACAATCGAATCAAATTCTCACCTGACACCATTGTTGCTGACTCTTGTTATCAGCAGCGAATAGTAAACAATCGTAAAGCCTAGATCCGACACATCCCCCAAGGTTATATTGCCAGGCTCTTCGCTAAACCGGCGTATGTCAGCCAGAGCGGGTTAGGACGTTCGACATCAAGACCCATCAAGGATGGCAGTTGCACCCTGGCTGGCCAAGAACCCTAAACTAACGAAGTGGTCGACCATTGCCCAGTTACCCCTCCTCGTGTTGGAAGAAGGGTTACATAGAACGAACGTCCCAACTCACCAACACGTTGTGATTAGCAATGTGACCTGCGTCCGCGATTTGCGCATGGAAACGTAGAAGGTTAGACGTAAACCTTGAAGCACGCCTGAGAAGCATGCAAGATGAGCATCATGAAGCAAATATTAACGCCCACTCACCCACAGTGCCAGTTGGTCATCGCCGTCGAGGTCGGAAATGCGCGCGGTCATTCGTGATTAGCATCAGAGGTCTGACTCTCAGGAACTCTTCACACCGGCGCCAACAACGTCAGATGTGATGCAAAGTCCCGGAGCAGTACCCTTTGTCGGGGACTCGGATGGCAGTGTTGGATCCATCTCCCGGTGTGACGCGCAGGAACTCCGCGGAGTTTGTCTGACAAATTGACAACTTCACACAGAAATTTGACCGCGATAACGGGCTGTAGTGAAGTGAACGTGGCAGTACCGTGCTGATATGGTTCCGTGGTGACGCCGACTGATCGGACAGAGAGACGCTGAGGTCAATCAAGTCAACTTCCGTGGAACTAGAGATTATTCTGACCGAGCTCTATCCTAGGCCTCCGGACAGTCGCTGGAATCGTTCGCCGTTGACGGTCGAGAACTTATTACATAATATTGTCATCATGTGCCCCAAACTTCGCACGATTGCCAGAGTTACCCCGCATTCGCATCCACCACCGCTAACGCCACCCCATTCGCCTCACAACCAACGTCCACCATGTCTAAGGCATTCTCTCCCCTCGCCGCCCTCATCCGCGCCCTCCCCCGCATACAAACAATCCACAACCGTGCACAAATCCGCACCTTTCACTCCCCTTTCGTCACTCTCAATGCGAGCAGCCCCCTGACATCGTCGGCGTCGGGCACTCCGCCAGGCATATACGAAAAGCAAGGCGACAGTTCTCCAGAGCCAAATGTAACATCCTCTGGGACGCGCACATATGTCGTCTCAGAACCTGACCCGTCCAATACACCATACGAGGTCCCTTCTGGCGCGTATCCCACGTCAGCTCCTTATGAGAACTTCCCCGCGACAACCGCACCAAATCCTGAGGGGTTACATAGTTCGACCAGCTCGAGCTTGCCACATCCCAACACTACACGCACAGTCCCTCAGAACGAGGCTGGGGAAGGGAGAAACACCAAGGGCCCTGGAGCAACAGGTGTTTGAGGGGGTCACCACACAGGGCTTGGTCTTGTGGAGGCTGGGAATTCAGACCTCGGAGGATTGTCGCTTCACGCTTTTCTGGTGACTCAAATTTTGAACGTGACAGAACGATATTTCAATTGTCTTCCCACTTTTTTTAATGGAGTGTTGAGTGTACGATTAGGCCGATTCACAGCAAACCCATAATGTTTTCGCGCTTTCGTCTTGTACATTTCGTTGTTTGGTACACACCTTTTTGCATTGGTATTCATTTCTGTAAATACAGTTGTGTTCTTCGCAATTTGAGCCTCGTCTAGATGCTCGACGTGTCGAAGATAGAACAAATGCTTCATTAGTAATGCATTATCTTCCGACAAGGATGCTTGGATGCAGAAGCTAGCTTACCACCCAATTGCACCTCGAAAGCAAATAAAGTAAAGACATACGCAATACACAAGCATGAAGGAATAATAGACAACAAAGCACAATCCCATTTCCCTCCTCAAGAGTCTCTCAGGAGTGAACATGTGATCGTGAAATACGACGAAGGATACGGCGATGTAATGACTGTCGTGGGTATGGATTGTGTTTAGGATATCGTCGACCTGCGAAGAAGCAATGACTTCCGTGCGATGTTCAGCAAGCTAGATAAGCATGTATGATAGCAATAGAATGATAGATCATGCGTCGTCGAGTATCTAGTTCCTTCATGTTCGACGTTAGTCAATGGTGCAGGCAATCTGGTATGTATCGATTACCAGAGTCCCCAAAGAAGTGCGACCAGCGCATGACAACACATCGACGTATCAACCAGTGACGATTTATGCCCTGCAACAGAGTAAACCGGAGAAGAAGCCCCGTTTCTTGGGATGTCTATCATCTTCCAAATCATCTGCGCCACGCATCTGACTCTCGAATACGGCCATTCGTGTGTGAGCAGCATCACGAGCAACCGTACCGCCAGTGGTATCCTCTCGGGAGTTCGTCACGTTCTTGCCAGCGTACGGGTGAACACCATACAAGAACGATTCAGAACCATCGTTACGCCCGACCACAACGCCACCGTTCATGCCCATCGCAGCCGGGGTCGCTTGTGCAGGAGAAGCTCTACCATACCCATTGGCTTGGCGATAGCCTGGCGAAGTGGATACAGTGGCGTAAGGGTGAGGAGCGAGCCCTGGGTTGTCCCGCGGCGTCTGGCTCACTCGCCTACCAACCGGTGCGGTTGCCTGTACACCACCATCTCCGCGTGCCACCGAGTCTCGTGTGCCATGACCTTCACGAGTGCCTGGACGCCTAGTACTCTTATGATGCGCGGGAGTTGGGGCGAGGACGAGCGGGGTCGATGGGGCCGATGGATCAGCCACTGGAGCGCGAGGGCGACGATTGTTGTCACGATGGCGAGGTGTATGCGGTACGTTCGCAGTTGCATGCGCCTGTGCCAATAACGAGGACGGCGTCTGGCGAAACAAAGTATTATGTAACGGTTGGATAAAATAAACACGAAATTGCCTACATTGCCAGCCTCCCATCCTTTGCCATTGTTCAGTAGCATCCAATCGTAAAGGCCATCGTCCTGCTCTCCAATGTTCTTGAGAACCTTCGCAAATAACTCGCGAAGGAAATCGTAGTCAGGAGATTCCTCGAAGCCCAACTTTCGCACATAATTCATATAGATCGCGAACTCCTCTGCATGAAGTAGATTCAGAGAGATGTACCACAAGGAAATCACCATGATCCACCGTGCGGAAATGGCTGACACGAAGTGAAAACAAGGACTTACCCGGAAAGCCTTCACATAGCTCTGAAATTGGGGAGGTCTGCTTCTTCTCTCCGATCTTCTCATACTTCTGCTTGTTTGTCGCAGCCCTAAGTCCTTGCCAAGGAAGGCCGCCCCGCAAGAAGTACATAAACACATGCCCCAGAGATTCTAAATCATCTCTCCGAGATTGCTCGCGGCCCAGATGGGTATTGATTGACATGTATCGTGCCGTACCGGACAGGCTCTTACGTTCACGGTAGGGGATGTGAACTTTCGTCTTTGGATCTCGGTAATGCTTCGCCATGCCAAAATCTGAATAGGTCAAGAGTGAGATCAACAGGCCTAAGAAGAGAATCATGAATGGAGTGGGATTTGCCGGCGATGGCTACACCCATCGCGGCAGCATGTTATCGAAATAAAGAAGAAACCGTGAATTGGACCTTGGTTGGGGGATGACAAACCAACGAGTGCGACGTACCAATGATGTGAATAATGTTGGCGGTTTTTGTGCTGGGAACACCAACGAGGAAGTTATCGGGCTTGATGTCTCGATAAATGAGCGACTTATCGTGAACCGATTGTATGCGCGTAATCTAAAGTAGGATTAGCTCTTCGGCGGACATATGCATGACGATAACTAGGGAAAAGCTGAGAGATACATAGCAAACCCACGTTAACACGCCCGACCCAATCTAGCATATATGCACGCATACACAAAGAGACAGCACTTAATCGATATCAACTCACCATTTGCTTTGCGGCCATGCATACCGTCTTGATGGTGAACTTTCGGCCACACATGTCAAAAAGGTCCTCAAGGTTTGGACCGAGAAGGTCGATTACCAGGACATTGTGAAGTCCTTCCTGCCCGAAATGGTGGACCTGAGGAACTCCCACTATAAATGACACCTCAGACCGCGGACAAAAGCTGATGATCGAAGATAAACGCACATGTACCGTTGAGTGTTCTATAGGATCGAAATTCATCCCGTAATTGGGGAGCATCGGACTTTCGTGGTTCCTTTGAGAAAAGACGGAGGTCAAAACTGTGGTCTCCTGGGGGTAACGGGTAACTTACGAATTTAATGGCGACAGGTTGATTTGTGAGAAGATTGGTACCTATGAAGACGAACGTTATAATTTGAAAGGGCATGGAACCAGAAAGCGAGAAATGACAGGAAGAGCTCGGGGTTGATGCGACATGGTGTTCAATCTCGAGATATCCAGGAATGGCTAGGACTGATGGAGTCTTTCGATCCTCATGTGCCGAGACAGATTCCGAGCCTATCATCTCGGCGTCGAACAGTTCGAGCGTCTAATGTCGGAAGTGGCTCGCGTCTCCTCGCACAGCATGCTGACCACCCGAAACTCTCCGGGACAGCATGAAACGACATGCTAGTCACCGTGAACGCACCTTCGAATACGACACCAAAGGATCCCTCTCCTATTTTCTTGCCAACGCGGAAATGATTACCGACGACTCCGTTCGAGGTGGCAGTTTGAGAGTGATGTCCCGAGGATGAAGCTATAACATGAGGGGTCGTCATTTGTAAATGAGGAAGAATGTTCAGTGGACACCAGTCCAAGGAGAGTTTGAAGGAAAGGATGGAGGATGGACTGGTGTTGAGCGAAGAGAGCGCCTACTTCGTAGGAAAAATAAGGAGAAAGAGTGCCAACAGCGGACTTTGAACTGCCTTATTTGTGTGTGGTCGACACGAGTCGCGAGATGATGGAGGTGGCAGAGCACAAAGCAACTACACGACAAACTACAGTAACTGGTCAATGTCTGATTGGTGAGGACGTCGCGTATTTTTCATCCTTGGCCAGCCTTGGCCCCAAAACCTCAACACTGGACACATCCTGTGACGAAGCATGTTTTCCAGCAGGCCGAGCCATTGGTAGTGAACATCAGCGCGGCAACCCGCAGAAATCACAATTCGGCTGGGAGTGTTCCCGAATGTCACCTTTGCATTGTGTGGGTCTCAGCTAAGGAGTTTCGGGTCTCATGTGATTGAACGGTTGCGATCCGCACGCGCTGAAATGTGAATGATACGGTTATCGATTATCACTTCATGAATTAGAGAATCAACATGGCAACTACCAGATAGAATAGATGCGTGCCTGCATGCCTTCCGGCTGAATTCATGTGTGTACGAACAAAGACACGCATCTGTCACCGTGGTTCGTCTGCTGCCTCAAGATTCAAAGAGAAGAATCTGGTGGGCAGTGGCAACCAACGGCCAGACACCCTCAACGGCCGCATCCTCAGCATCTGCTTCTTTCTTCTGCAAAATCAAATTGTGCACAACTGTTTTACCGGAAATCATTCCGCGGCAGACGACGAACGTCCCAAGCCCCGCCCCAAGATAGAACATATCGTAGTGGATCTGCGCAACAGCAGATCTTGTAGGTGAGGTGGCGTGGAGTGATGGAAGAGCTAGAAGAGCCGTGATTACGTCGAGACGGGTCCGTTTGGGAGTAGAGCCTGTGCAAACAATCTTGGATGGATATCTTCTGTGAGGTACAGCATAACTCACAGGGAGATGTCTGTTGTATGTACGATGCGCTCCCGTTCAGATCATGTCCAATTCTGTGGACACGATATGCGAAGGAAGCGTTTCTAGCATACGCAGAAGCAAGAGTTGCCCGGTCAGTTTCATAAGTCTGGACGTATCTATCAATAGAGACCAGGAATCAGGGTGCTGTGACCAGAGGGTCGCCTTACATCAGCTTACCGACGAAGAAAATCTAGAGTCATTTCTGACATCGCCTCTTCTGCCGCGGAAGGCACGCGTCGAGAGATCATCTGGTCACAGGCCTGACCACGAGACTTTGAGCCAGATGATGAATCTGGAGCACATTGCGTCGACAAGGAATCTGCTGTGCCAGGTGGCCGACTTGCGGAATTTGGACGACACGGCGGCAGCGGAGAGGCATTCACAACTTCTATTTCGTCAGGACGTCGCTTTCTCGAGGAAGGAGACGAAGACCGGTGTTCGCTAGGTCGCGAGTCGACAGCGGAAGGAGGGGTTGATCGCAAAGGAACCAGCCTGCGAATCAACGACGGACGTGGAGGAACTGGCAATTTTTGCTTTTTTCTTGGGTCAGAATCGCATATGCTCCCAGAATTAGGCACAGTCGGTGGAGCCCGCTCAGATGTTGAGGCCCCAGCAACAGGCTTGAGGGGTGGTTCTCTGCGTACGCGAGGGAGCAACCGCTGTGCATTAGACTGGTGGGTCAGTGTGATGGTGGCCGCAAGGTCCAAAGTCCCCGGTTTCAACGAATCTGACCAGACAGGTACCAAACTCTTCCTGGAAGCATATTAGAAAATAATGACTCGGATGAGAAAAGCGAGGCGGCGCACCAGTCAATGATCAGACCATCATCTCTAACGGTGTTAAAGCTCAGCGACGAAGGCAGAAAAGGAAGGATGTGTACTCACCGAATCATTTTCTTCTCCAGAATGAGGTTCAGTGCCTCTAATTCTTTAACATGCCGGGCAGTCCAATGCTCTCGATTACGCCTGTATTCAGGACAGGACGGAAGGCAGTTGACAGGAAGGGGAGCGAATCGCTTTGTCCCAGAAGTCACGAGTCTTCTCTCAAAGGGAGGAGATGGACTACGCTCACGCTTCAGTGGCACTTGCAAACCTGAAGGTGGCGAAGATGCTCCTTCGAGAGGCAGGGCTGAATGAGCTTTATCTGCAGCGCGAATGCGCCTGGCGGGCCTCGGAATATGCGGATTCATCGACATCATTCAGTGGATGAGATAGTTGGTGAACGGATTCCGAACATGCCTCTCTTTCCTTCAACTATTACTATAAGGATATTCATGTTGTCCCGAACTCCATCGCGTCCAATGCAGCCTCTTGCCTATACATCGTTATAATAGTTTTCTCGCTTCTAGTCCCCGACTTTGCTCCTTTCTTCCTCGATGGTGCTCGTAGCCCTGTCCATGGAAGCAAGGTTCACTGTGTGCAGCCGCAGAGTCTTCCTAAGCTGCTTTCACGTTGATGAGCGATTGTACTCTGTATGAGTGGCAAGATCATCGCTGGGGTTGTAGTCATTGTGAAAACATGATTGCAAGAAAAGTAGACCTGGTGAGTGGTAGAGGTGCTAGTTTATTTGGGTTTAATTATTTATTTATACGAATCTAATTGGCCAACGCTTGCTTTCGCGTGCTTGAGTATCGCCAGTGTCTGCCACCTCCTGTTTATGTCTATGTCGTCATAGTCCTAGCGAGATTTCAGTTTCAGGAGGTCCTCGTTTCCTCCTCAGACCGGTTCCTGTTATCTCGCTAGGTACGTCTTCTCTTGTTCTCTTTGATGTAACTCTAACTAATTGGTTGCCTGTTGTCTCGCTAGTTTGGCTGATTTTTTGCGTCAATAAAGTCGCTTTCACTCCCATCATTTATTCATGTCCGAGCATGCCCCCGAATCGTCGGAGACCATCTCTTCTAGAGAGAATGGCTCATCAGCCAACCAAAACTCTGTCGAAAGGGCACTGGACTTCGTCGAGCAATTCAAACGAGCAGACATTTCAAAATCAAATGCAATTTTCGAAATCCAACAAGCCCTCTCTTCTGCTCAGGATGGAATCTCGGACGACTCCGTCCGTGAAGCCTTCCCCACCTATCTCAGTATGCTCGATGAGTATGAGTCCGAGTCCCGAATCCGCGGATCTATCTTTCAGCGAGATCAACCAAACAAACCTAACATTGAATCAGTCGATCGGGGATCACATCCACCTTCCTCACACGGAGAGATTTCATCGTCCAGCCGTTGAAGAAAGGATCTCTCATCCTCTTCATCTTCGGAAGAAGAAGGAGAACCATTTTGAAAGAGAGGACGAGAAGCTGTTGATGAATCCCATTTTCCTTGGCAATCATCGTCTTCAATCCAATGAACGCTCCTCTCTTCCGAACATCGACAAATCCTTGATCTCCTCGACAACTGGTCCAATGATCCCAACCTCGTCGTCCGAAAAATCATGCTCTCTCCCGGATGTCCCGATTTTCCAGTCGACCAATGGGGGAACATTATCAAAGGACGAGTGGTTGACCTTGCCAAAGTACTCGGAGCCCAATATTCCACCTCTATTGAAGATAAACAGTCCCACGACATCGGAGATATCTTTCAACTCTCCGTACAGACGTCGAAACAGTCTAAAGAAATCCAAACACATGACGAGTGGGTTATTGCCTTCGGCAAAACTCTCCAAGCCATCTCTTATGCCTTACCCTATTTCTACTCCGAGTACCTTGAATATCAAGCCCATATCTCGTCGCTCTTCACTTCAGTCCATCCGTCCCATCACGACCGAATCATCAGGCTTGATCGAGCCATCCGTATCAAAGTCGCCAATCAAAAACACTTACGCCTCAATGATTTTGCCAAATTCGACAGTCTCAGAACCCTTCATCTCTCCCCATTTGGCATGGGTTCGAGTTCCGGATCTGGAGGAGGAACACGGAGTGCACGGATTGACCGACGAACGGCCGATTCTGGACGCCGAGATCCCTGCCACAATTGGAATCGAGGCGCCTGTCACAAATCAGCATCTGAATGCTCATACGACCACGTCTGCGATCGCCGTAACTGCAGAGGAACTCACCGACGACCAGAGTGTCCAAAGTCTAAAACTCAACCAACATCTCAGTGAGCAACCTAAGTTTCGACGGCACATGCTCTGCATCAGCAAATCTACCATTTACGGACAGAATTCACCCACGACACAGCCGCGCCACAGCCGCCGGCCAAGTTCACAGCCGCGCACCCAGTTCACAGTGCCCACAGGCCTCCCACAGTACATCAAAAAAAAGTAGTTAGTGATTGATTAAGTTTTAGTACCTAATAGACACAAAATGCGTACACATTACATGTATATTAAATAGTAGAAACAGGGAAAATGAGTGGTGGTGATGACTAGTCTCAAATGCTAATGAAGTGTAGCTTTCCTTTTCCTAATGCCTTGAGACTTGGTGGATTTTTCGCGTGCGAACATGTCACGTGACCTTAGTTGGTAGTTGCTTTCATTGGGGAGTGGCAACGCCTGCAAACAAACCGTGACGATTACTAAGCAACATATGGTGAGGACAAATGGCAAATACAAACTCGACGACCTGCTCGTCCTATCGAAGTAGGTAGAAAAGTAAAATGTGTGCTGTAAACAATCTATAGTGATGGCAGAGTAATTATTGGCTGTTAAAATGCAGTAGTAGGGCGCAAAAATATGGAATAACTGAATGATAAGATGATGATGATGATTACTGCTCATCCCCCTGTCTGAGTCTCTTCCAATCGTGATTGTGAGGATTCACCGGGAGCTGCTTCACCACATAGGGAATGGCACAGGTACTCCCGCGGGTGTCGGGAGCCATACCCGCACCCTGGCTGGGTATACCCGCGGGTACAAGCAGAAGGTGGCAAGCGAGAAAGCATGCAAGAGCGACAGCACAACACGCAAATGCGCATGTTGTGCTGTTGCTCCTGCACGCTGAGCATGACGATGTGACGATGTGATGTCGATGTCGACGACAAGGTGAGGGCTTGGATGAGGGCAAGGGCGAGAAGGCACAAGGCGAGTGCGTTGCGTGCAAAACGAACTGGAACACATTTTTGCATTCTGCTTCATTTTGCACGCGAGCGCGGACGACGACAACGACAACGACAACGACGACAAGGTGAGGGCGAGGGCAACAAGTGAGTTGTACTTGCATGTAAACGCGAACGGAAATGCGTTGTTGTCGCGTTTCCGTTCGCGTTTACATACGAGGGTGAGGGCGACCAACAAAACACGAATGGGAACCTCAACGCAACGCATGCAATTGGTGTCGGCGCTTCTCGTCGTCGTAGTTGTCGAGAACGAGAACGAGAAGGCGCTAGTAACTAGATTGCGTCTTGACGCGTCCAATGGCACGCTCGCATCAGCTTAGTCAGCACAATATGGAGCGTTGGATGTTCGCCCCACGGGAAGACTATTGATGGCATTCGGGGTGTAAGTTTTTGTATCGGGATGTGAGTTTTTTCATGTTCTGATTGCATTCGATGTAAAAGAAATAGGTAATTTGAAGTGGAGATGTGTCTTTACGAGTATTCCCTGTTCAACCTTGCACTTTCAAAAGATATTTTACATCGGTTACAACCACCTTAACATTTTGTACCTAAGTCTCCATATAAAGTTTTCACGATTCGTGGATCCTGAGCCTCCAGGTGTCGGTGTTCGTCTGGGACACTTCTTTATGCGACGAGGAATACACGGGCGGAGTTCAAATTTGGCTGGGCGTTGCCCATCCCCACTTTCATTGTTCGTCTACCTTACTACTCGACTTACTACTCGCCCACCAGCTTCGGCTCTCACCATAACAAACAAAATCAACGACTGGTAAGTAATGCTAACACACACAGGAATTGGGAGTGCCAGAGAAGAGGCACAACAACGAGAGGACGGCGAGGACGACAGGACGACGGAGACGACACAAGACGACAAGACGACGATGGCACGAGGACGACGATGGCACGAGGACGACGATGGCACGACCGGATGACAGCAAAACCAGACGATGAGGACAACCGGGGTGACCCGACGACTGGGACGACACGGACGACGAGACGACGGCACGCCGAGCGACCGGGATGACCGGGACGACGAGGACGATCGGGACAAGGACGACGAGGACAAGGACGACCGGGATGACCCGACGACGCGGACGACAAGACGACAGAGACGACGAGGACGACGAGACGACGGCACGCCGAGCGACCGGGATGACCAGGACGACCAGGACGATGGCGTGACAGGACAACGACGGGACGACAAGGATGAGGACGAGACAACGGAGAAGACGGAGACGACGCGATGGCGAGGACAACGGGATGACG
>JBBPLD010000184.1:0-30869 GCA_038089555.1 Chalciporus chontae | reverse complement strand
TCTCGATGTACATTGCTACCTACGGCTCGACGGGCCGCGACTCCCGCTGTCTGCAGCGGAGGTCGCTGGTTTTGAAAATCCACGAACGCCGTACTACGCTATCGGCCCACCTTTAGAATGCAGACTAACCAAAGTCTGCCTGTTGGCCGTGTATACCCCTTCCAGCGCAAGTTGTCGCGTCTCAAATCTTCATGAAGTTGCTGTCGCGTCTCTTGTCGAGGAACGCTCGCTCGAACTCTTGGGTACCGGACGAATGCAGTCGGTGAGACCATGTTGTCACTCTCTTCTAATGTTTCTGTGTTGACGGGGAAGCCTATCATCCAGTGCCGATCTCACTCATTTGCGTGTCAACCGCCATAAAAGACTTTATTCCAGCACTCATAAGGACGTCCTCGTCCGTATTTCCAAGTCAAATGTATACCGATTCGGGGATCCCAACGTCGCTGCACCCGTATTTCGCGACGTCGACTGGACTGTGAAGGATGATGAAAATTGGGCAGTCATTGGAAGTGGGTCCAATCAGAAGACCGCTTTGCTGCAGGTAACATCATAAACGAAGTAGACCTTGAGGTCGTTTTTGACGATGATTTGTTACAGACCCTCCGCGGACACATGAGGATTTCTCCCCCTCCCCCACCTCCCGGTGGACTATTCCCTTTCCTATCCGACCCACCCCGCGATTCGCACACTGCCATCTCATTGGTGTCTTTCGCTCATAGACCTAGCACAGCAGGCGGTGCTTTCTACGACTACACCGCACGGTACGGTGCAGTCAGAGAAGAGGACCGCATTACGCTCAGGGAAAGCATGTTTGGAGAGTACGATTTCCTAAACCTTCGGCCCAAAGGACGTGTGTTAAAAACCCCAGAAGAACTCGCTACTGAGAAAGTGAAGAAAGAGGCTTTTGATGATCTATCCGCTAGATTGGGTTTGTCATCTCTGTTGGACCTACCACTGGTGGCATTGTCCAATGGGCAGACGCGCCGAGCGCGTATTGTGAAAGCGATACTCTCCCAGCCAGAACTTTTGTTACTTGACGAGCCTCTAAGTCCGTCCTTGGTGTTCGAGTGGCTTTTTGCAGGCTGATATGGACTTTGTAGCGGGTCTCGACGTCAACAGCAGGCCAGCTTTGTTATCCGTCCTCCAGTCCCTTCATGAGGCTCGTCATCCAAGAATCATCATCGGTCTGAGAATGCAGGACCCGGTGCCAGACTGGATAACGCATCTCGCATTGGTATCAGATGGCAAGGTGATTACCGGACCCAAGGACGAAATTCTTGCAGAGCAGGAGATTCGCAAGGCACAAGAAAGCAGGGCTACCTCCACAACCTCCACATCACCCAACCGGGCGGAAGACGACGGCAAGCCCGTCGTCGTTTTGAGGAACGTCCACGTTTCTTATGGACAACGTCAGGTAGGACTCGTCATATCTCTCCTTCCAGGATATCCCTCAGCTTTTGATCCCATAGGTCCTAAAATCCATAAACTGGACCATCCGCGAAGGCCAGAGGTGGCATCTTCAAGGTTCGAACGGTAAGAATTCCAATGACGATCAACGATCCTCACCTCATCAACCAACCCCACTCACAGGATCCGGTAAAACGACACTTCTCTCCATGATTACAGGCGACCATCCCCAGTCATACATCCAACGAGGAGAATCTCATTTGGAGCTCTTCTCCCGTCCTCGCCAACACATCTCGACACCCAACCTCCGCTCGCTTATCGGCGTCGTCTCCCCAGAGCTGGCAAACGCATACCCAAGGCGAGCCAACACCACCGTTTGGCAAGTTATCGGCACAGGGTTCGACGGCGGATTCGTTCCCGGTGGAAAGAGCGGGGTCGGTATTGGACTAGAGGGGGAGTTGTCCGAGGACGTTCGAGAATGGCGCTTATCCCGTGTTCGCAAGGTTCTCTCCGGACTTGGTCCTAGCAATTGGACCGCTGAGACGGGGATACCAGGGTCAAGCACCGGAGAGTTATCAGAGATTGATGAGGCGTTCTCGAAACGCGACTTTGTGGATCTGTCTCCTGGCGAACAGAGCGTCGTCTTGCTAATGCGCGCACTGGTCAGTCAACCTCAACTCGTGCTCCTGGACGAAGTATGGGCTGGAATGGACGACGGGATGGTGCGTGCTGCTAGACGTTACCTTCGTGAGGGCGGTATTGGGCATGATCAGGCGGTCGTAGTGATCAGCCACTGGGAAGAGGAAGTCCCCTGGACGATAGCAGACGGTCTACGGACGTTTAGGCTAGACGATGGCTTTGGGATAGAGTCATAAGTACACAAAGGAAACAACAGAATGAGGATTTTGTATGACATTTTTCTAGCAGGATTTTTTTCGAGATGATGGTCCTAATGAAATCGAGGCATAAACGATAGCAAAGCACGACAGTCGAGCGTACACAAATGTACCATCCCCAGTAGTAGTACAGACACGATGCGAAACAGATTCATGCAGGAGAAACACATAGACAGAGACCATTTACCAAGGCATTTCCTCGACGGTGCCCCAACCGCTCGTGGACGACTTTGCGGTGCCCTTGCTCCCGCCCGCAGTGGAAGATGGTTTTCCACCCTTACGACCGCGCTTAGAGAATCCATCCGCATCGGTGTTAGCCATTTCGCGCTCTACCTGGTCTGCCCAGCTAGATGAGGCTTTCGTCTGCACCGGCTGCTTCTGAGCCTGAGGTTGGGGCTTAGCGCCGCCTCCGAAACGATTCGCCTTTGTGGGGGGAGCGGCAGAAGTCGACCAAGGATCGAAACTTTGCTCGGATATGCCCCAACTAGCGTTTGATGCGCCATCCGAGGTAACGTTGGCAACGACGGCCGTAACGTTCGGTTCATCGTCATCGTCAGAGTCCAATCCGTCTGAAGACGCCTTCGTCCCTTCTCGTTTCTCGATCGCATCAGCGGAAACGATGGCACGAGGAGCCCCACGCCAGTTCGTCTTGACTGGCGCACCAGGACCACGAAAGGGATTGGGCTGTGATGTAGGCTGCTCGCTCGAATGGCTCTCTTTAACAGGTTTGGCGGCACCGCGACCTTTACCACGGGCGCCCTTCTTGCCCCTGCTCGCGGCAGCATTCTTCCTCTCTTCCTCCTTCTTGGCCAGACGAAGCTGTCTAGCGTACTCGGAGCATATACCCTTCTTGCAAATCACTCCATGAGCGTTGCATAAGATCACTTTCGCCGTTTCTTGTTTCTTCCTCCATTCCAACTCTGCATCGGCCTCGACAGTGTCCCAGTGATCTGCTTCCCATGTGTCAGCATGTGCCGGTCCATCCCGACCGACTGGCGCAATTGCGTCCAGTTCGCCGAGATCGCCTTCGTCCAGGTCTCTGAGTCTGAGTCCATGGAACTCTTCTTCCATGCTTTCCGAGAAGTTGATATACACTCTGTGCGGATTGTCGCTCTCGGTGGCTGTGGTGAGATCGGGGCCCGACTCCGAGTCGGGGCTGGAAGTAGAGGCACCATTCGAGACCCAGCTAGAAACACTGAAATTGGCGGAACGATCTGGCACACCCTTCGCGCCGCTGCCGGTGGCCCCAGTCGGATGGGTAAGACCAGGTGGCGCCGTGAGGGGTGCTGGCGATATTCCGTGCGATGCTGGGGTGTTCCAGGCGGAGACAGATTCTGGTTCGTCCCAGTTCGCTGCAACAGGGAGAGGCGAGGCCGCAGGTCGTTGATTGGCTCCCATGGTTTTCCCTGGAGAGAGCATATTCTCATGACATGTCCGTTATCACCAGTGAAAAGTGCTCAACTTACAGACGTTCTGCGACTTCACTACGAAGGGTCCACCCCCGATGCCTGGCACCCGGACGCTGGCGGGGGTATTGAGTGACTTCATCGCGCTTCCGTTCGCTGTAGGGTTTGGCTTAGCCGAGGTGGCCTGTACCTTTGGTGCATCTTTGCCCCACGCTCCCTTGCCTTTTGCTGGCATCGTGGCGGAAGTAACAGGTATTCCTTCTTCCTTCGTCTGAAGCCACTGGGCAGATCCAACGACTGTCAAGGATGTGGCGTGTTAGATACTCGCCACAACAGACGGTCGCCTACTGACCAAGCGGTGGAGCGGCGATAGCCTCAGGGGGCGGTAACCTCACGGCGCCTGGAAGTGGCCTACACAAGGAGTGGTTCGTCTGATCCTCAACAGGCACGTCGCAAAAATGAGTCGGTGGATAGGGGAACCTCATTAATCTAAAAGCGGTGTGCGTTCGATCATCAACAAAAATGGCAGGTGAGGTTATTTCGATGATCGAAATCGGTTCATGAGACCTCACCTGTTGTTCGGGGACCATCCTCTGAACCACGCTTCCTCTACGTCAATTCTCTTCCAGCCTAGAGGTGAAAAACGTGAGTGCGAAGGTATGAGTTTGGTCCATATATGCGGACGAAATGTGGCGCAACGCCCCGTTATGAAGCCAGAAGCGGAGTTGACACCCGCCACCGACCGCCATAGACAGGCCGTATCTCATGTATGACCCACCATTTTTCTGCACGATTCTCCCCGTATTGTACGTGCAGTAGAAGACTTGAGTGATGCGATCCTTTTCCTCCTTAGAAGGGCCGATGAGGAACTCGGACCAGCGATGCTCTCCCAGAATGCGGTCAAAGTGCGCATACTCTCTATTGACCTCGATGATGACCATGCCGCGCGACTGTCAAGATCGTTAGCCATACGACGTTAGAGAGGATGTACCTCGCCGGGCAGACTATATGCGCAGAAACTCACACTTGGCTTATGAAACATGGCGAAGAAGGCGTCCTTGTCAATGCAGCATGCTACCCAGCGAGAAAAGTCCTGTCTATCCTTTGGGAGTTCCATGTTGCAAGTCCCGCTGATGGCATAGGGATGTACGACGGTCAGATAGCGGGGTTCGTCGTCGCCGGGTGGTGGGGTGGGGACGCGTTTTGGCATGATGTGAAAGGCAAGGTGGGTGGCACAAGGATTTGGTTCTGGTTTTGTACTTTAAGGCTCGTTGGAAACTCCTACTGAACTTGTTTGATCGTTTGGAATGGAAGATCGGCGACTGACAGTCGGCTGTGCTTTGGCTGTTCGATCCAAGTCGAAGGAAGATCGATAAGCGCCGTCGCCGTGTCCCTGATCACTAGAAATTATTCACATATAATAATTAGCCGACACGCTGATTGGGGCGAGAGTTCTGGAACAGGCCTCGCGGTCAACTTGTTTTTGGTTCCGCACTCGGAGGCGATAGACGTCAAACTTGCCTCAAACCAACGTGGTTCTACACCCTGAGCTCCCTCGACGGATATATGCACAATAAATCATCAAGAACCTCAGCTTGTAAACGTGGCGTCCTCGCAACGCAAGGTGGGCATGCCCCACTTCCAGTGCGCAGGATTCGTTCCTATGCAGACAATTTGAACGAGTTTATTATAATGATACTCGCCGGTACCTAGACCGGGGTCGACATTCAGTCATCTCCGCGTGGTCTAGATAGGGTTCTTCGATCAATTAAGCACCCCAGATTAGCGGTATGTACAAGAAACGAGGCGGGGCCCAATGATGCACACTTGTGGATCACCAACACCCACCCTAGTAACTGATGATTTCATTAATTGTAGTTTGCAGTTACTGACCCACCACCCTCATAAACCACGCTCAATGAGGATTCTCGAGGTTTGATTGTTCTGGACAGCCGTGCGCTCTCGAAGTCCTGTGTTGATACCACAAGGTTACACTCCTTCCTGCTCACTCGTAGACCGACAGATTGAAGCTGTGGCCCAAGATGGGTTTTTCTCACCGTCCGTGTCCCTACATGCGCGAGGGAAGGTGAATCCATATCTGAGGTGGCATTCTCCAATGAATTCCGGACGCTATGCCTCGCCCCTCTTCCGAATGCCAGAGTAGGTCAGCCAGTCGTCTTTTTGGAGATCCTGACTGCATATAAGAACACGAGAGAATCAGCGACCCCGTACTCCAACGCAGGGGCCTTTTGCCTATGACATATGTCAGACCGATGAATGTGGTAGGTATTTCGCTCTCACAACCTCGTTCTTACGCGTCTATCCTGGCTGCAACGACATCGTAGTCGCCTGTTACGCAGGCGCCGGGTTTACTTTCGATGTCACCATTGCGGCGTGTCTTGCATTGCTGCTTTCACGGCCACCACCCTTCACTACACTACGCCTTAGCCTTGAGTAATTGTCCCACTTCTTCCGACCGTACATGAGCTGACCGCGCGTAAGGTGCATTCAAGGCTACTGTACGACAAAGTTTCAAATGATGGATGGCATTTTCTTTCGTTCTGAGACCAGCGCTCTGCAAAACGACTACTGCGTTCCTGGTATATATCTCCAAGCCCATATCTCTTCGAGCTGGTAACTATGTTCACCATGATTCATGATTTTAGGGAAGCTATATTGATCGAGTACAATCTTTCCCCGACTCCCCAATCATTCGATGTGATCTTAGTGACATATATCATTAATGACATCATTATTCCTCGCTAACCGTCCAACAGAACAAGCTGGATGCGAATTTGCATTTTTACAATTTTTGGTATCTCATTCTTTGTAGGAAGCATCCCTGAAGGCTTGACTCATCTAGCGGGATCCATGGCAAAACCCAACTCCCTCCGGGGCATTATACCAGAAGAAAGCGAAAAGGTTTACGAAAAGATCCCAAAGACTGACATCCACTCATTTGGGTGCGTCAGTCCCCTGATTCGGAACGACATTTCAATCTAATTTGATCTGCATGCAAGTCTCTCAGGTAAACTGCTTTGGTCAGAAAGTCGGGAAGACGCTGCTGTTGTAGCACGACTGGCCGGGGGTCAGAACCCCAGACGTCCAGAATCGTGTGCAAAAGAGGATTACCGGTGATGATTGATGATGCAGATGGGCCAGTGGGCCAGGGATGGAATGGGCGCTAAATAGAAGTGGATATTTTCGGCCGTACAGTTGACTTGTTCCTCTTGAAAACCTTCGTCCATCGATCCCTACGAACCCCCCCTTCCCGCCTTCCCTTGTCATGAGCAAACGGGAGCAACTAAACGAATACGATCATGATGTAATATATGGGCACCAAGACGGCATCAGGAGGGTAGAATATCTCCCCGGGGGCAAACAACTAGTGACAGGCTCCCTTGACAGGACTATCAGAATCTGGAACGTGGCAGATGGTAGACAAGAAGGCTCATCCATGGTCCACGAGACGGTTGTCTGGGACCTTGCTGTGACGAAAGATGGCAGGAGGATACTTAGCAGCGAGGAGGATGGGAAAATAACTGTATGG
Source organism: Chalciporus chontae (assembly GCA_038089555.1). NCBI lineage: Eukaryota > Fungi > Basidiomycota > Agaricomycetes > Boletales > Boletaceae > Chalciporus > Chalciporus chontae. The sequence goes on along the minus strand of JBBPLD010000184.1, from coordinate 23,610 downwards.
GACGTCGAATCACGCCATCACATTGCAAAATGGACCCACCAGGAGACGTGGCCGCGAATTGCTGTTTCACCGGACAATGATCGACTCGTAGCGTTCGGCAGTAAAATCATCATTATTGGCGAGCTGTACACTGGCCGACCCATCATATCCAAACTTGGGAGCAAGATTCACGGACACCACATCCGACATCGCATTGCGACTGGCGGCGGGGTGAACTCGCTTTCGTTCTCCCCTGATGGGAGGAAGCTCGCATGTGCCATGGATGGCATTATCCGTGTCCACGATGTCGATGGGGGTCAACTCATCTTTGTATTCATGAGACACGAAGGTTGGGTCTGGCCCATATTGTGGTCCCAGAAGGAGACCAGGGTTTACTCTGCCTCGGAGGATAAAACCATTTGTTGCTGGAATTCAGAAACGGGGGAACCAATTGGAGCACCCTGGATTGGTCACACAGACTCTGTATACTCCCTCTCCCTGTCTACCGATGAGACCACGCTCGCAAGTGGGTCACAGGATGGAACCATACGTTTCTGGGATACACACTCTGGTCAGCTCGTTGGACACACTTTACAACACGAACATGCCCCTTGGTCAATTCGCATATCTCCATCAAACGATTTCGTGGCATCTGCAGGTTCCACCGGAAAGATCGTGCTGTGGCATGTTCCCTGGTTGAACGACATTGACAATCAAGTAATTCGTTCATCAGTCATCTTCAAGTTCGTTCATAGGTCCGACTGATCTTTACAGTTGATTGACACTACTCGTCCGCCTACCCCCCCGGCTCTGATCCAACCACACATCATGTCCCTTCTAGCTTCCCTTAGTGAGCCGGAGCGGGCTCCACAACTAGGACCACCATACAAGCATGATCAGAACAATCAGTCATCCTCGGTTCCACTGGATCTTACGCCGTATATTGTCAGACTTGACGATCGGTGCTGCGAAGGAGGAAGCTTTGGTGATGTGTTCAAATGTCTGTACAATCGCCGTGTGGGTGCGATAGAGGTTCGAGCATCCCCAATCATGCACACCCGCTCCTTTGACCCACCCTTTTCACAGGTTGCTGTTAAGGCGTTCAGATTCCGGTTCGCGTTGGAAGAAGGGAATAACAGTTCTGATACTATTAAAGTAAATACAGTCAATTCTTCTTCACGGAAGATTCAACGTGGACTCACCTCCAGAGCGATATTTAGATGATTCGTCGGGAGCTCGGAATTTGGAAGAGACTGGATCATGTTAACATTGTACCATTCCTGGGTATTGCAACCGGGTTTGGAATGCGCGACTCGATGTCATTGGTCTCTGCGTGGATGCCGAACGGAAGTCTGCACAGATTTCTCGCGACGCATGAAGAACGGCTCCATGCCGCACACCGACTTCAAGTCGTATGTCGTGACTCGTAATCGCATCCTCCTCTTCCCCTACTCATTGATCCACAATAGTTGCTAGACATAGCCAATGGGCTCCAGTACTGTACGTTGCGATCGTTTGGTATCCAAAAAATGATCATAACACTTTCCGCAGTACATTCGTTCCCCATCTCTCCGATCGTTCACGGGGATCTCAATGGAGTGCGTTACAACAGAGGACAGACTTTCAGTTGGGCTGAGCATTCTATAGAACAACGTGCTGGTGGACGGAGACTTCACTGCCCGCTTGGCTGATTTTGGCTATGCCTCTGTCGTGGGGAACATACCTGAAGCATTGACATACCTCCAGAGATCCACTTCACGACCAGGCGCGTTACGCTGGACTGCACCGGAATTGATCCTTTACGAAGAGACATCGCAAAGAACTCCCAAAAGCGACGTCTACTCCTTCGGATGTATTATGCTCCAGGTATTTAGCTTCATCCTATTTGAATCTGAGTAGTGTGAGTCCTTACGAGTAATCATTCACAGGTGTTGTCGGGAAAACAACCATGGTCGGAGGTCAGAGAAGATGGCGCGATCGTGGTACGCATGGTCAGGGGCGAGAAACCCAAGCGTCCCGAATCCCGGGCGTTAGAAGATCGTCACTGGGAGTCAATTCAGTGCTGTTGGTCGTCAGTTGAGGAGCGACCTACAACGGGGACATTGGCAACTGTTCTTGAGGAGTTCTTGAGATATTGTCCACAATCTCCTTCTCTGCGCGAGATTTTTTCAACGGCTTAAAATATTGAACTCAGCTGGCTGACTTGGAGTGTATAGCCGCATAGAGTCTGTCCGTTTTTGTTTTGTTTTCTGTACTTGTCGTCTTTCGTGTATGTGGAATATGTTCTGTTCTTTATTACTTTGCTTGGAAGATCTTGAAAGGTGATTGTTTGTTGGCTCGAAGCGATCCAGACATCGATGGGTGGGGAGATATTGGCGAACCCGAGATGAAGTCGGGAGAATACTCAGACTCAGACAATGAATGTCCAGTGGTTGTTCGAGACGCGGGGCAAGTTTAGTGAGACTGCCGTACAATTATAATAAATCTGCGCCAATTCCTAGTAAGGGATAACCAGCATATTAAGGAAAATGAAATGAAAGAAGGATAAGACAGTAGAAGAGAGTGTAGTTGTGAAAACGGGTGCGTGGTGGTTGCGTGGGGGTATTTGTACTGTTGTACACGTCCGTGATAAACGATGATAAATGTGCCGTGGAATGACGAGAAGCGAAAGAGCGCCACAGAAACTACACAATACGATTAATTCTTCACCAATGCAGAAACGATGGAAGGATGCCTCCCCGCAACAGAGTACAAGGGCGATACTAGATTCATCATTCTTCATCCCCAGTGTGGGTCGACTGAGATGGAGGGATACCCTCGTCTTCTTCCTCGTCTTCTTCCATGATCGGCGCCTCCATCTCGTCTTCTTCCACTTCGTTCTCTCCCTCGTAATCGTCGTCAAATATGACATGGAACTGTCGACATAGTAAGTTTCTTGCTCGAGCCCTTTAGAAAGTGATACATACGTGAGTAATGAGAGTCTTGACAAGCTTGTGAGTGTATCCCATATTTGCCAGGATGAGAGCAAAGTCGTTTTGCGGTGCGCGCAAAAGGTTTGGGCTGAACACGATGGCGAGCGCCTCGGCCGTCATCTGGTTCTGCTCCTCAAAGTCCGTGACTCTGGAAAATACGATGAGATCAAGAGTGTCTTCGAAATACAAAAACTTACTTGTCAAGATGTTCAGCGACTCGTTTTAATAGATCAAAATTGCCTTGCGGTAACGAGTGGACTACGCTACGAACAGTCAATAGCCGTGCCTGGAGGTTTTCGACCTCTGAGAATCAGATAAGCGATCAGTTGGATAAACGGGCAAGTCAGCTGATTGACATACTGATCGCCTCTATGATAGCAAAGTAAGCGGAAGAGGGAAATACGGGTTCTGGCAAGAGTCTAAACCACGATTTGATCAAATCACCAATAGCATAGATATCCGTGTTTTCAGTAATGGGCATTTCACCCCTGTTGAACGCGTCGCGTAGGGCATTGATCTCGGAAGTTGCTCCTGCGATACGGTCTACAACAGATTCTTTCAATATAGTGATGAAGAATGGACGAACGAGCTTACAGATTCCGACCTCGCTCAGTCCTCGGGTTTCCATTTCCAAGAGACATGCCGCGATCGCAGAAGGGACGGCGCCCGATTGAACTTCCCCTCCTCCGGCTTCGCGCTCAATCAAGAATGCAAGTTCTACACCAAATACTACAATCTTATGAGCACCATTTCACCCCACCAAGGTCAAATGAAACTCACCTGCGGTGGGATCCCGAGATGTTGACGGTGCCCCGACAGGATTGTGGATATGATCGGATAGCTGCGGCTTTGGAGAGTTTCCGAGATACGTCAGACGTCGCTTCGCAGCAACCTTTGACACATTGGAGACCGTCTCTATCCATTTTGTCATCTCCTGCCTCGACATCGCCTGCAACAAGTACTGCCCTCCGTCTTCGGTATCAAGCTGGAACATGTACGACCTCTCGTTGTTGATGAACTGGGAGACCTTGGCATCGACCACCGACAGAACCAACGACGGTTTCCCAGACGGTGTGAAATCCAGTTCAGCAGGCGATCTCTTCACGGCGAATGCAGTGTTATCCGTGAAAGCACTCGAGATGGGTCGCATCAACTGGAAAAATGCAGACGAGTAGCTCTTCTTCAGGCGATGCTGCTTCTGAGCCTGAGTCATGGGCTTCCGGGGCCGTATAACCTTATTGAGGTATTCATCCCGTCGTTCCATTCGCTGCTGTTCCTGCTTCTTATCTTTACTCAGTCGATCGTAGAGGTACTTGTCTCGCTTGGTTTTCTCGTGCTGAAGAGCAACGAGCCGTTGGAAAGGTCGGATCGTCTTCTTGGCCGAGGCAGAGCCGCCCATCAAGGCTTGAAGTGCTTCACGTTGCGCTTCCTCCTTGATGCCACGATGATCGAATTGAATAATACCCACTTCCTTCTCGATATTGTTCAGGCGCTCAAAGTCCCGCCTATCGACATCTTCCCTAGTACGGCCACGTCTGGCTGTCAAAGTCGGCGTGTTCAGTATCAGATCGCACAAATGCCTGTCAGAGGAGGAGGTCAGAAAGCTGTAAAAACAAGCATCAACCGAAAAAAAAAACTGACCTCCGTTTATCCAGATTGATGATCGACTGAGAATCCTCCGATGATATCGTCACAGCGTTCGGAATGCTAATGATCTCCAGCATACGCTCCAGGAGCCAACTAATGTCCACAATCAGTGGGTCGCCGTACGCCTTCTTCGGAATCGTGGGGCGCGAGAGCAGGGTGCTAAGGCTATCACACGGAACACCACGGATATTCGCCACATTCTGCCAAGGACGTTGGTGCATTCGACTCTCGGGGCTGATAATGGCGGCAGTGAGGACGGCTTCGACGAAAGAGCGTACGATGGGTCGTTCGTTGGGGCCAGGACCAGCGAGTGTTGAACTTCCCTCGAGACTGCGCATACGAGCGATCTCGATGGCGCGCAAGCACAAGTCCATTCGCGCTTGGCGATTCCGAATACCAAGTTTGGGCGCAACGAGTTTCGAGATCATCCATTTGCGCAGGATGTTGTAAGCCCGTATACAGCTGCGGATGCTTGGCGGAAGGAGACGATAGACGGAATCTTGAGAATCAGATATCAATGGCGACGGTTCGACCTCCATGATATGGGAGAACATCGTTTGAATGTCGACCTCATCCACGAAACTGGCCTCCCGCGAAGAGAACCAGCCCGTCCGATCAGCACTTTGCACTTCAAGCAAATCAGCGGTAATGAACAGGTCCTGTACGAATAAGTAAGCTGGTTGTTCATCGATGCAACAGAAAACATCACCTCTTCCGAGACATTACTGAACGCGGCATAACCCATCGAGTTCAGGTTCTCCACCAAATCTTCGGCGGAGACATTGTCGATGTCAGGCGCTTGGTTACTGAAACCCGCAACCTGCGACACACCACCCGACGAGCGAAGGACGGCGATTTCCATAGCTGGAGGGCGCATCGTGTAGGACATGAACGTCGACAACGTGTCTTTCCTAGTCACATCCAGTCCATCCCAAGCCAAGTTGAGCTCAGCGTCATCTTCGGCTGGAGGACAATCGGGCACCGAACGATCCAAGGGTGCTTCTAGGAACGCTCTGACAGTGTCATAGAGCTGGACGTCATCGAGACAATCCTGTGCACCACCACCAGTGGTGATCCACTCCTTCACAGCTCCAAATATTTCTGAGCGGTATTGTACAACGTGAATCGGTGCATTCGTGGTAGTGTTACTGGATGGTCGACTCCCGAAAAACCGTTTCCGCAGAAGCTACAACTTTTCAGCAACGCAAAAAAGACACCAAAGACATCACACTTACCTCGAAGAACACAGCTGGCGTCACGAAACTGCGGAACACATTCCACCACACCCTAGCGAACTCGCAGTGATCCACAACCAAGTCCCTCGTATTGCCATCCCGCAAGGACGTCTCTCCGTTATCGTCCGCAACGGCGACCGAAACCCCTTTGAGGCCATGAATGAGAACATTGACTAGCCGATCGAGGGTACCAGCTTGCACGAGCACTCTGATCGGCCGCTCGGTCGACACCTCCGTTACAACCGGGTGATTCGAACGTGCAGAGATTGCAGGAAGAGAGTTGCGTTTCTGCATGCTACTCTTACGCTCCAGGCCTTGCGATGAACCAGGCTTCACCCGAATCGACGGCGTACGAGTCACGCTCCTCTCCGTTCCCGGGGTATCATAGACTGAACTGGGCGGTCGAGACGGTGCTCGTGAAGCCGGTCGCGAACTTCCGCTTGGATCCTTGTCTGGGCGCGCCACGAGAAGTAACTCTCCATCGTAAACTGGGATGGCGGTCCCTCCCAAGTCGACGTCCCCTATCTTTAGTAGCTTATCTTTGTTTCCTGAAGGATCGTTCTTGCCAAAGGGACGGAGAGATATGTCGAGACTGCGGAGTTGTTGGAGTTCTTCCACGCTGAGCTTCGTTGGCCCACTCTCGAGGCGACCCCTCCACACCTGTCCACGATCGATGAGGGAAACTGTTGGCAAGGGTTCGACGAAGAGCAGCGGAACCAAAGGATGGCATTGCGTATAAGGGACCGGGGTCGTCTGGGACCAGAACAACGGTTCGAATAGCCCTTTCCTCCGGGGCTCAGCGGCCAATGAAAGGGACATGAACTGGTCGACGCTAGTAATAACACCATTAACGAGAGGGCATTCTCAACAGAGTTCGACGTACCGCTGGAACTTGAGAGCCAACGTATTCTGCCCAATCCTCCCTTCAGACAAATCCTCCCAAAGCGTGACCAACTTGGCAATGTCCAGCGAAAGGGAGGAAGGATCAATCGGCGTTCTGGAACAAAGCGCAAACTTCGTCCTGAGACCTTCGAATTTGTCCCTGGTCCTCATGAACGGTTGAATCACCCAGTTCTCATCCGTCTCATCACGCGCGTGCTCCAATTCCTGCCGTATCTGTTCCTTCGTCTCCCCTCCCCACGCAGTCACCATCGGTTCTCTCGCAGTAGCGACATGACCGTCATTCTCGGGATAAATCCAAGATTCAATGGCGATGACGCTCTGCCTATCAGCGCGCCTCCAGGCTTTGTTCAGCCTTGCTACAGGACGAGAGCAAAGAGCAGCCGATATCGCCTTCCAAGAACACTCGTCCCCGGTGGCGCGGCACAGTTCTCCCACTCTCGCCCAGATTGAGACGACCTCCGAACGTGAATGTGTGCGAGACGTTCGATCATGAAGCGAACCATGGATATTGGAAGTATCAGATCCCAGAATCTGCATCAAGAGCAATCTAGTGAGCCAATGGGGATGATCGTCGCTCCCAAAGAATTTGGAGGATTGTAGAGGTTGTGAAGATTCTGTGGGGACCGGCGTTGCCTCGTTCGCCTCGCCAGCTCCGAGGATATAGTCGGCGGTTAGGTTGTTAGGAAGTTCTTGGAATGCGCGTCGATGAAATACTTGGAGACTGGAAGAAATCAGGTGAGGATCGAGTAGCGAAAGGACCTCGCGAGAGAAGCCATCTTGAGCAAGCATCGACCAAATTCTTGGTGATCGTTCCGCTGCGTCGGTGAACGGAAGCTGCTGTCGAGGATTGAGGGGCTTCGCTGGAGAAGTGGGTAAAGGGGGTGTTGCCGTTCCCAGCGCTTCCATCAAAGAAGCCATCTTATCCTCCTGAGGTCTCGGCGAAAACGTCGAGATATTCGGAGAGACTGTATTCACGCCGTCTAGCGGAGGGGTGCCTAAGTTGGGGTTGGGAGAGGGTGTATAAATCGCCCGGGTAGAGACAGACTTGGGCATTCCGCCATTCGTAGGCAGAGGGTCACTGTTGAAGCCGGGTATAGTGCTAGTCGTGAACTCTTTCCATCCAGACTCGTCGCTCGGTGAACCATGGTATCTGAGGTATTCGTAAGCCATCCAAGACACTCTCCCGCGCTCGATCTCCTGCGTGGCCTCATCAAGCGCGTTGACCAGATTAGCACAGATGCGAGTAAATTCGTTCTCGAATTTGGACCGCTCCATGAGAGAAGGCAAACAAAGAAGAACAGCAGAGGAGAAATCCTTCCAACCAGGGCTTCGACCATCTTGGGGCTCGGGCGTATCCGAGTTTCCGTCTGAAGCGGGAGTGAGGAGGAAGGTGGTCGCGAATACAGTTTCATGAACAAGCGCTTCGAAGGTGCCTTTCAGATTATGTCCTTCGCCAACCACCAATTCAGGGTGAGTTCTCCTCCCCCAATAGGCCCTCTTCTTCCTTCCCCCCACCCCATCTTCCCTTCCCCTTCCTGCCTTTCCGCCTTCCTCAGGAAGTTCTGGGACTGCTGCCATATCCTCCTCAAGACTGGGTGGAACGACGTCTGTAGGAAATAACTCTTTGATCGAGGCGCTTCGGTCACTCGGCGGTTTGTAGAAATACAACTTCGACCCCTTGAGCTCTGCTTTGAACGGTTTCCAACCCTTCGCCAAGGTGAGATTGGCAGCCGTGCTGTAGGGTCTCTGATGGGCTTGTATCAAGGGCGCAGCATCTGCCAGGCGATTGAGGAATCCAGAATTGTAGGTGATTTGGGATGTACGTTTGGACATCATGCCCTCGTCGGCGTCAGGAGAGTCCTGTACGAGAGGAGGGGCGAGCAACAAAGAGGAAGGATTGTTGCAAGAAGCTTGGGCAGCCAGGTTCGGTGCCGAATGCTTATGAGAGGGACCGGCGAGGTTGAACGGGAAAACGCCACGCGTCACGGAAGCACCTGACGATTTGTCAGGGTCAACATGTTTCATGGATTCACCCGACCCCTTTCTTTTAGGACTGTTTGGAGAGAGTCCGAGTTTGGCGGCGGAGAGCTTCGTCGGTAATCTGGGCGCAAAGGAATGCATTCGGGCGCTTGGTGTTGGGGGATCGTCGGGTAAGGTAAAGCCTTCTGAGGTAGGTGAGGAAACAGATATCGATATATTGGGTTCGTTCACGGGAACAACGTCATCAGGAGCGGTGTTTGATGAGGGAGGGGCGCTGGCTGGAGGAAACGAAGACAGCGTCGGGCTAGCGGGCAAGGGATCGTGGTTGGGAGAAGCGGGATGCAAAGTCGCACTACTGTTGCTTCTATTGCGGTATTCTTGAATCCTATGTTGGAACGAGACGTCCGTGGAGCTCAATGGATCGGGGAAGCTTCTGAGGTCGTCTACGGATTTGGACCAAGTTTTGCGCGATATGTTGCGAAGGTCTCCGAGACTCCCATCAACCTCGGGAGAATGATGTTGAAAAGAGGAAGGGTATGCGTGATTCAGATCAAGCGACTTCTTCGATTTCAGAGGGAGGTCAGCCACGGACCTGCAGAGGATGATTTCAGTAAATCCGGGGACGAGGACGCGTGATTGATCGGGATAACACAGCAAATATGACGAGTGCGCACAGCAAAGAGATTTGAAAGGGTGTGCACTCACTTGCTAGCATCGATGGCATGTGGTTCTGACTGGAAAGAGGCCATGATGGGACGAGGATCGGTTGGTCTAGAAATTTTAGGCCGTCTGATTGAGCTGGTGCTCGCCCTAGGTTCGGCTGACGTAGGCACGAGTCGCGGGTCCGAGGCTTTCCTCCCGAACCATTTGGAAGGTTTTGAGAGGAAATGAGTGATTCCTGATGGAGAACTGGAGCGTGCCTGGGGAAATTGGATGTTGGCGGGTGAGGAGGGCAATGATGGGGGCAAGCCGTCCTGAGGACTCAATGAGGCGAAAGGCTGCGGAGGGCCCTTTCGCGGAGCCATTTCTGTGAGGATACCGGGGATACAAAGGAGCGCAGATGTTTCGGGGAAAGGATTTACAATGAGAATAGAACTTTCGGGGAGGATGGCGGACGTGATCAGCACTGCGGGTTATGAGTAGAAAAAGACGCGTCGTGGACGTACCAAAGGTGTGGAATTGTTCGAGGAGGAGTGGACGTGAAAGAGAGTCAGACTCGCTGGCTCAACCTGGCTGGTGGAGGCACCGCGTCTGGGCCAACACGTTTAGGAATTAATGCGGCAACCGAATTCGCAGTTGACAACGTTGACAACGTCAACTTTTGACACGAAACCAAGTGGATCAACTTGAAGGTGGACACCACAGTGACCGGTTGACCGCTCACACGTTCAAAGATGTCAGCCTCGGAATCGAACAGGTCTCCGGCAATCGAATCAAACCAGACCTTCCGCCGAATCCCCATGCTGTCATTTTCAAAAATTCCCACTGACCATCATGCTGATCACCCAACAGGTTTTCACAGGCAGATTAGTTTATTCATCCATTCCTCATGCAACAATGTCAAGTGCAAGGGAGCTTCGAGAGACAGGATTTATTCGGGCATTCATCATAGCAAACAAAAAACATTTACGGGCATATCAGACGCATCGACATGCTACAGCCCCCTTTTCGAAGGTGACGTGAACACGAATGAGAACATTTTTGCACAGGGGTCGATTTTCTCAAGGAACCAATGAGAATCCAGTAAGAATCCCCAGAACCTACTCTGACGGAACCTTCGTCCCATCCCATACACGAGTCAAACTCGGCTGGCACCAGCAGAATCCACGCACAAAAAATGTTTGGGGTTCACATGGTTTGTTCAGCTTCGTGTTTGTTTTTAGAACGCTGGTGCCATAACCGCCCTTTGCAGTACTTGGCCAACCAGGATCGAAACCCAAATCTGAACCCATCATCGTTTAACCGCAGTCGGAGCCCATCTGGAGCCGCAATCTGAGTCGCAGCCAGTGCCATGCCAACTCTGCTACGGTCGGGTGTTAGATTGTATCCGCCTCGGGGATATTAGTACCGGCGGTCTTCAACACCCGATCCTTGGCTCGAAGGAACGACCTTGCTGAATCGACCCAGCTGACTGCCTGAGAAGACGATTCATTGGCAGATACTGAGCTGTGGTTTTGGACTGTTGAGACCATGGTTTCGTGACTCTACTCCCTTCTTATTTCAGCGGTTGATCGAACTTGTCAGGCTTCCGCTGAGGACCTCTGTCACCGTCCCCGGTAAAACCGGTTCTGTCTCTTCAACTTAAAATCCAACACTTGCAACGTCAAAATGACGAAGTGGATCTCCGTCGGCCCCCATTTTTCCGTTAAGTATCCTGCTGGTGACGCCATACTAAGTAGGTTATCATAGGTTATCATCCAAAATACTCCACAGCAGATAACATTAGCTCCGTCAATTTCTGAGCAATCGTGATTCGCTTACACGGTAATTTCTGGTAATTTGTGTGCGTGCGTGGGGTGGATGATCTGATCACCCGATCTTTAGACGTGACGTCATCTCATCTCTCTCAAGGTAGTCATTTTGTTTATTTGAGCATTGGACTAGCTGTGCCTCCGCCTCCTGAACCACATGTGAATACCATGCAGACCTTGGGGCCTTTTCGACATGACAACCCCGAGACTTGTCAAACGCGAAAGAGCTCTAACTACGGTATCCAACCGATAGCGCAGAACGACATGGCGTACTGGGCATTTTTTTGGTCTTTATTCCCGCGCTTAGCCATCCCAGGATGGCTTATCGAAGATGTCTTTCACCAATTTGTCTATTTACCCATGCTAATGTTTTACGGGGCTTTGAGTCGATCGATGGCAAGCTCAGACTTAGTAGGTGTGCATCAAGGACTCGGACGTCGGACGTTGGATGACGTATCCGGAGACAATGTTGGACCTGGCACAGATCCTACTAGCAAGCTAGCAAGAAGCCGTTGAGTCGGAGTGAAACATCGCAGGGTGCATGAATTGGGGACAACAAGCAAGTTGAAGCAACCAAGTGGGCAAATCGTGAGACTGCCAGCGTAGAGTATCTCAAGTTCAGCCTGACTCCGAAGGGCTGCAGCCAAGTTAGTCTCCCCAAACCAGACTCTCAATTCAATGAGCAGAAGACAGTCGTTCTGCTCTATTGAGACAGCCAAGTGCCAGTTACTCGTAAAGAGTTGAGGTCAAGTGACGGAAGTTGGCAGCTTTTCCCCTTCAACCCGGGCCTGAGTCCGACCAAACTGCCAGCCCTGAGGCAGCAGTGACTCTCAGACCCCGTCTGCTCCATGAGATACAAGTCAGTGATGGGCCTCAGGCTCTGGGCCATCCCAAGACGACTCGGTGATCGTAAGTGCCGACTTACATGTCCCAGGAACTATAAGCTTCACCGTTGGCTCCAACACTGTTGTAGGCTTTAAGTATAGCGACTTCAACAGACCGCCGGGATGTCAGGAGCTCCATTCTCATGTGCATGGACTCCTGATCGCGAGCACTCTATCGCCCGTTACAATTCCGTACACGTTTTCAACTTCTTTCGCTTATCCCACGAAACGTGCTCAACTGTCAACTCTTCTTCCACCTTGATCTACCCTGCTGATTGACTGCTTTCGCCAGACTTGGGCGCAAAACGGCATGATTTTGGTCGAACAAGACCTTTGAAGCTCATCCTCAGATCAGCTGACAAGAATCTTGTCTTCGCTTCCCCACACTGAAGCCCCAAGCAGAGCGACGATGCATGTCGTGACCATGGTCAGACGACCGCCGTGACTTCGGCTGATTTTGATGGTGTTCTCACCGTGTTTCTAGCTAGTACAAAAGGCGTGTTCGCCCGATGGCGAATGGCCTGCGTGGGTCGCGATGAAGGTGTTCAGTGTCCCTGTGCTCTGCGGAGCTTTGCTCACATACTTTGGGACGGCTTCGTCCGCTCTCATAACGTTTCCCTCGACCCCTATCCCATTGTCAAGCTATTTCGACAATCAGGCAGCGTCTATTGATGGCGCCACTGGTAATTTTAACAAAAACGGCTCAACATATGCAGCGGAATACCTCCCCCCAGGTCCCTGGTTCTTTAATGGCGTTACGGTACGTCTCACTCTGTTTTTGACCCTCGCGGAAGCTAAATTGTCCACCGCAGTATGCTTTGCCGACGACGTGGGGTACTGGGGAGGACAACGTGATTGCACAGGGACAGGAAGTTACACTTCCCAATGCGACCTATGTTCATGAACTTCACCTCCTTTACGCCGGTGACGGAACTGCTGGTCGGTACCGAATACTAGCCGATCTACCCCCACTGAAAAAGTTCCCGGTCAGCTCAATTCAATGGCACATTCAACCTTAACTACGAAGACAATACTGCCTCGGAACTTTTGTGTAAGCATCTAATACCTCTTTCTCTCATGTTATTAACCTATCCGTTACAGTTACCGGAAAGAATTGGTGGCGATACCCGACCATCAACTTGGGCGATATCCAAGGGTGAGCGATGGCTTCATACCTGTGAGCGACACTGACCCCATCCCTCAACTAGTCCATACCACTTTGAAAACTATGGCGCTTTGACAAATTGGAATGCCACCCAGATCTTCCAACTCTCTGTCTCAGTCCCTTCCCGTGCTGCATTGAAGAGCATCACGCTCCCTCAAACTGGGAGCACTGCAAACCGCCTCCATCTCTTCGCCATGTCCTTCACCCCATCTGTTACCCCATCTCCGGCTGTTAGTCGGCCAGAACTCTCCATCCGTACCGTGCAGTTTAGCACTCGCTGGGAGCTAGTCAATGGACAACGTGCGCAAGCAGTAGCGATTACTCTGGCAAATCTCCTCCCTGGCAACCTTGGTTCGTCGATGCCCGGATCGGTTCACTCCAAGTATGAGGTGGAGATTTCGGGTGAAGGTGTGACGACGGTGACACCAGGCGCTTTATACCGTCTCGTGCCTGCAGATCAAGCGCGCTTCGATGTCTACGTATTGAACAACAACGGAACGGGCAATGCGACTGTCACAATCAAGGATTCTCAGGGAGCCGTAGTCGGAACTTCCACTGGATGGCCCATTACCCCTCACATACAAACGTGGACACCTGAAGAAAGCGTATTGTCAACGCACGAGGCTCCAAACTGGGTAAGTCATTTCTTCCGACATACATATTGTTTGTGCCTGACCTATACGACAGTGGAGCCAAGCGAAATTCGGTATTTTGTGAGTCGACAGTGACATAGATCCAATGATAAAGAAGCGACTTACATGAACTAGCATCCACTGGGGTGTCTACAGTGTTCCTGCCTATGTAAGTTGACCGGTTGCCTCGACACTTCAAGTTACACATTACTGAACCAAACCAGGGTCCCCCGCATTCCTATGCAGAGTGGTATAAGTGAGTACATTGACCAAAACCTTAATATCTTGAAATTGAGCGACATCTAGCTGGTACCTCCACAATCCCCCCAACTCGAGCAACCCTACCTGGAACTATCACCTCGAGCACTATGGACCTGTGAGTGACCCTAGAGTTGGCCTCTAAGGTTTATTAAACAATTATCAGGATGTGGTCTACGACGACTTCATCGCCAATTTCACAGCAGCAGCTTGGAATGCAAGTGCTTGGCTTGATCTGTTTGATGAAGCTGGTGCAAAGTACTTCGTTCTTGTCACTGTAGGTCAATCGGTCCTCCTCATCTCTCTCATGTGTCTGACACCTTGCACAGAAACACCATGATGGCTATGCATTATTTGATACCCAGAACACTACGCACCGAAGCAGTGTTTATCTCAACCCATATCGCGACTTTGTCAAGGAGTTGATGGAGACTGCCAAGGCCGAGAAACCAAACCTCCACCGGGGCACCTACTACTCGCTTCCTGAGTGGTGAGTGCTTCTTGGATTCCCCAGAATGTGCATCCCTGATGTGTACCCCGCGATGCAAGGTTCAACCCTTACTCCGCGCCATATGGTTTTGAACAATGGCCCGGAGGACTCGCGCACAACGCCTTCAACTACTCTGAGCTTGAACCATACACTGGCATGCTCAACATCTCCGACTATATCCAGGATCTGCAATACCCCCAAATGCTTTCGCTCGGTCTTGACTATGGAACTGAGATCATGGTATGTGAATTATGAGTCCTCTTGTACCCGTCCATGCTTGATGCTCGTCGAAGTGGTGTGACATTGGTGGGCCGAACAAAACGTTGGAGTTCGCGGCGCAGTGGTATAACTATGCCATGGAGAATGGATACCAAGTGATCATGAATGACCGTCCGTCGCATCGTTCCTTTTCAATCCCTACTCTCTCTGACACTTGGGGATCCCATAGGTTGTGGTGCAATACCTGATTTCGATACACCGGAGTATGCAACTTTTGGATCCATCTCTACAAGTCGTTGGGAGACGAGCGAAGGCATGGACCCATTCAGCTACGGTCTTAACAATGCTACCAACGCAACCGAGTATAAGAACGGTACCACCATCATCCAAACCTTGGTCGATGTCGTTAGCAAGAACGGAAACTAGTAAGCCGTCCATAGCTTCCTCTCCTTGATCACCAACTCAGTTCATTTCAGCTTGATTGACATCGGACCTACTGCAGAGGGTATCATCATCGCACCCATGGCAGACAATCTCCTTCAAGTTGGCCAATGGCTCAAATATGCCGGTGAATGTGTCTACGCTACTGTATGCTTCGTCCACTTCTGCCGCACGGTTCGCGCTCTGAATATGAATACCCGCAGGACTACTGGTACCAGTCCTCTCAGGATCCTACAGGTTCATACCGTTTCCTGACAACGCCAGAAACGTTCTGCATTGTTGCTTTCAACAAACCCACGAACGGATCGGTCGTTGTCGATGCGGGTGGGGTCACTCTTCCCATTCACCATGGCGACAAGATCAAGCTACTCGGTCCCACCAACGATACTACGGCTGCAGGGCGGCCTCTCCGCTGGAGCATGGACAAGAATGGTGTCCTGACAATCGACGTACCGCAGAGCCAGGTCGACCAGATCGACTTCGCTTGGGCGTTCCAGGTTTCGTATGCCAATTAGTCCGTGGGCAGATTCATGTATTCTATCGACGATTCTTTTTTTTCCTTGACAACAAGAAATGACTGTGTGCAGATACTTTTGTGGACAATGTTGAAATGTAGACGTGCCTTTAACGTGTGTTTTTTTTCCCATTCTCGTGTGGGTGACGGCGCTTCAAATCGATGACGGGCCACAGCTACCCGAACTCGCCACAACTTGTTGTAACAGTTGTCCGCTAAAATGCTAGTAGGGGCAACTTGCACTCGTCTTCTCATCCTCCACTGAACGTCGTCCTCCCCGCCTTTCCTACTACTAACGTCTGGCAACGCCCTGTTAATAACGCTGACACCTGGTCCCGCACGCTGAATGGTGACAGTCCTGCCTCCTCTGGGGGGCCATAATACCCCATCGGACGTCCAACTAAACGACGTCATAAAACCAAAATCACTACTACTACACGCCACACCGTTCAGTGGAACCGTCCACAACGCGAGCGACGAATCTGAATCAGACGCGTCCGGAGAATGTCACGGTGAACGCGAACAAGATTCAGAAACGCAAGTTTTCGTCGGACGCGACGCGACGGAACCTCTCAAGACTTCACTCGTCTCCCAGTGGACGGGTGCGCCCATACGCGCCATCATACCCCTTCCTCGACGCGGAATTGCTCTGAATGGGACTCGGAGCGTTAGTGCTCCTGCTGTAGTGGGACCCTCTCCGGGCTTGGTGCCGTGGGTCGTGCAGTCACGAGTATGGGACGACATAGATTCCGAGGACGAGGACGAGGGCGAAGTGGACAACGAGGATAGCCTTGGAAAGGGAACTAATCGTGCCGAGTACTGTTCTTATGAGAGTATCACGGCCGCGGAGGGACTGGCCGCTTGGAGCTTCGAGGTACGTCAAGAATGTCTATTGAATATTCTCCGCTCATGCATCATTACAGGAACTGCGCGTTGAATGCTATGCCCAATCTCTCATTGCTAGAGGTACCAAACCACCTCCAGTAGTCCAGCGCTCCCTGGCCATCCCTCCTGCTTTCGCCCCACGTATCGTTCAGCGGGAGTTAGATCCCCACTTTCCCGTGAGTTGTAAATGACTCTATGTATGCAGAATGTATATACGCAAGTTACATGTTCGTATGCAAGATGGGGTATTAGACTATGCTCAGGTGTTTTCCGCTTGGAATACATTACCATCCGTTCGTATATAGCCGTGGCTAGTGCGTCTGTGAGAGCTACTCCAAAACAAAAGCTTCATGCAATTTGTTCCATGGCGACACTGTATGTCATATCTGCGTCTATCGAACGCTCGTACCGTCTTCGTCCTTCGTGCAGACCGAAGGAGGTGATAGCGAGCATCACAAGGGTCATCAAGTCCCCCATGACGAGGGCCTCCGTTTGGAAGACCGCTTGCATGAACGGCACGTAGACCAGCGCAAGCAGCACCAGAAATGAAACTGATACTGTCGAGACAAGCATCTTATTCTGGAATAGCCCGCAACCGAGTCCTCGATTTTGAATAGCCGAGACAAGATCGAGGAAGACGAAGCATGTGAAAGTCTGCAGAGAAAACATCGATCTGACCCGACCGGCAGGACGATGCAGTAGAGCGACTTACCATAGTTTGCTCCCTTCTCGACACCTGCTCGTCACCGACCAAAGCAATATAATAAATCAATAAAGTACCCAAGACGATTGTGGATGCTGAAAACATGACGCGGTATAGGAACCGTTGGGTAATGATTGGTTCGTTCTTCTTCCTCGGAGGTTTTCGCATTACTGCGGGATCGACTGGATCTACTCCTAAAGACTGGCTTGGTGGTCCTACAAAGAAGGTTATCAACGATCGGGGCGCTATGCTATCAGCCTTACCATCCATGAGAATGTTAATGAATAAGATCTGCATAGCGTTGAGCGGATTGCTGTATCCAAGGAATGTGCTGAGGGTAATCAACGAGAGCGCAGCGGCAGCGGTACTGAGCTGAAAACACAAGAAGTTCTGGATATTGTGGAATATTGATTTTCCTGAGCGAGGTTGGTAAAGAATGTAAGAGGTCGGTATTACCGGGAAACCCGCTCACCTTCCTCGACGGCCGGAAGAATAGTGCTGAAATTATCGTCAACGAGAATCATATCTGCAGCTTCCTTGGCAACATCGGTACCACTCTTCCCCATGGATACGCCGATGTCAGCCATCTTGAGCGCAGGTGCGTCATTAACTACGGAATATGATGATTAATCTTTTCGGACAGAACATAGATAACGACTCACCTCCATCTCCCGTCATAGCCACAACAGCACCACGAGCCTGGAAAGCCTCGACAATAGCCATCTTGTGTCGCGGTGTCGTTCGCGCAAACACGCTGACACTACCCACACGTTCGATGAGCTGTGCCTTGCTCATCTGGTCGATATCCTTGCCCGTCAAGCAGTACTGATTGACCTGTCCTGGGTGTGTGCGTTTGCTAACACGAAGCCCGAGTTTCTGTGCGATGGCGAGTGCAGTCTCTTCTGCATCCCCAGTGATCATCACCACTTGTACTCCACCAGATTGCAGGAGCCCAATGGCATCTGCGACGCCTTTCCTGGGAGGATCAAGCATGGCCTGGAAGCCTGCGAAGATCAAATTACTCTTCTCGGGGTCAGGAGTGGCAGCTCTCGTCTGCGAGGCGCTTGGAGGCTTCGAAGACATAACAAGATCGGGTTTAGGTGAGTCCGAACCATAGCCATACGCCATCGCGAGAACACGAAGTCCCTTTGATGCCGCAGTCTGAGCATTCGAGAGAATGACATTGCGCATGTTGGCATCCAGAGCAGGTGTCGAGTTGTCGGAGACGTAATAAAACTTGCAGCGGTCCAGTATAGCCTCGATGGACCCCTTGATGTAGTAGATTTCGCGAGGGGTCCCATTGTATAGAACGGTGGAATAAGAATGTACCCCACTGACGGCCATGTACTTTCGCTCCGAGTTGAAAGATTGTTCGGATAAACGCGTGAACGTCTGTAAACACTTTTGGGATGCCTGCTGGACCGAATTTGATCTGCAAACTTACATGTCGTTGATCGGGAAGGTTGAACTCAGAGAGGACGTTCAGCAAGGCTACGTCGGTAGACTGGCCAATGTAGGCCCCATCTCCGGAGTGGGATGCCACAGCATTGTTGCATATTGAGCCGATCTCCAGAGTCTTGCGGACTGCTGCTGACGGTGAGACCATTGACCCGAGGCCATCAACGTGTAGATGTTCATCAACAACGTAAATGTTGGTGACGGTCTGTTCATTCTTCGTCAACGTTCCTGCACATCAATGTCAGTTTGACGTCCTCTCTGTGACAGAACTAGAGGGACGTTCCTGTTTTGTCGGAACATATAACAGAGACTGAACCCAGAGCCTCGACAGAGTGTAGCTTTTTCACAATGGCCTTTCGTCTCGACATCCGTACAACCCCAAGAGCGAGCGTGACTGTCGTTACGATCGGCAATCCTTCAGGTATGGCAGCAACTGCGAGCGAGACTAGTTTTGAAAGCTTGAGTGATGGAAACCTCGAAGGCAGAGACCCGTACCTCCGATAGTGAACATATCTAGCCATGGACGCTGTTGCCACATCCCGATCAAACAGATCACACCAATGACACCGAAAGACAAAAATGACAGTTTCTGTGCAAGTTCATCCATGCTCAGCTGAAGGGGTGTGCGCTTCTCCTCGACCTGAGGTGGAGCGTCAGAAAACATAACGGTAGGTTCGGGAGAACGAAAGCTGAGTAGAGATACGCACATCTTGCATCATCGAAAAGATGACACCAAACTCTGTCTGGGTTCCGGTCGCAATAACGATCCCGGACCCATGGCCTTATATCCGGGACCAACTTAGCCAAGGAAAACAGTGGGTGAACGAATTGACTTACCATTCCTGACCAAGGTACCCATATATCCAATACATGAACGTTCAGCAAGTGCAACCACCTGACCCAGACCCGAGTCGTTGCCAAAACTGCTTGTGCTGGACTTCTCCAACTCACATGTTTTGGGGTCTTTTGAACGCGCAATGGTTTCGCCCGTTAAGCTGCTCTCATCAATTTCGAGATCGACGGTAGATATTAATCGTATGTCTGCAGGGACACGGTCACCTGTCGATAATGACACGATATCTCCGGGGACAAGCTCATTTGCAAGAATGTGTATTTTTCGCTGATCACTAGGTGCGGTGTGTGAGTGGATAGAAGGGACCGCGGACAAAGCTCATACCGGATGACGTGACAGTGATGCGGAACGAGCTTATTCAATGCCTCTAGGCTCTTCTCTGATCGTTGCTCTTGTATGAAACCAACTAGGTAAATGATCGTCAAACCAGGGTCGAGATTAAGGTATTGAGTTGCGGAGTTTACCTGTGAGGACGATCGCAACGGCGACAGTTATACTGATGGCGTCGTCAACGTTCCCCATAATTGCACTGATAACCGCGCTCCCGCAGAGCAGCAGTATGAGCGGGCTTTCATATATGGTTTTTGCAAACTTTAAAAGAACCGGCTCCGGCGTGGAGACAGAAAACTCGTTGTAGCCATGCACATTCTGCAGAGCGGGAACAACAGCTGCCGATAGACCTGTGATGATCGACGAGTGGAAATGAGCAATGGTATCCTGGAGTCCAATTAGGTCAGCGAGTTATCCTCGAATGAAGTCACCAAACATCGTATGGTTGAAAGATAAGATTAGATTAGGATCAAAGTGTCGGTTACGAAGCGGGCCGCGGAATTCCACGTGGAAAACGATCTTCGTTGCAATGAAGCAGTGCGGTGTACGTGGAGGCCCCCTCCCAATAAATGCACATATACAAAAATGACGGAAAAATGCGCCAACATACTTCCACAGTCCAGTGAGCAAACCGCGCAGATGGCGTATCGCTTTTCTCCTCGCGCATTGCTGGTGGCGGACTGGAACGACCACCAACCAGCGAGTAGCCACCCTCGAGAGTGTCTTCCTGAGCGCGTTGTCCCGTCACAGTGTTGACTGCTCTCTGCCAAAGACCTTCAGCAGTCACTCCAGGTGTGATGTCTGAGAGTTTTTGCGGCATGAAACCCACAGGCTCGGCATGATGTCTTCTGAGAGTGGTACTGTATGCGAAATGCGTGAATGCGCCTGGGGAAGGTTCTGGTTCTCCAATCTGGGTGTCCGAGACAGAAGGAAAATAACTCGACGCGGGCGGGGAAGGAGGATGGTGATGATCTGGTTGTGAAAGACCTGAGGTGGACGCCATTGGGTAGAGGCTCGAGCGTGCCGATGTTGAGACCACTGAAGGCTCCGGAATGGTAGAGTTGTTTGTGTGCGAAGATGTCATGTGTGTGACGGTCGACCGTTTGCCCGCGGTTGGCAAACTACGTCGGGCAGTAGACATTGTCTCCCCCGAGCCAAAAGCGCGTTCCAGACCGACGACGTAGCTCGCTGAAGTTGACGAGGAGATGAAGTGTATGAGTTGTCGAAATCTATGTTACACGTATGAAGAACCAACTGCCATTTTTGGTAAGAACGGACAGGCGAGACCAGTAACTTAGTGGTCATTCAAAACATCGACAACTGGGGTATCCTAGAACATCACCAGGCCCAAGAGAAATGAAAGAGGACATCGCAAAACGACTCAAGATATAAATAACAACGATTCGGGGACACTGCTGTAGAGATCGAGCCTAAGTAATATGATTGATGAACCTACAATTCACTGAGGGAACGAGCATCACGACCAGGGGCTACATCCACCTCAGGGACCACCACGCCCGGGTGCACGCGTTCGATATGCCGATGCACAGCATCGTCACGAGAGAATAGAAGCCTGCAATGAGGACATCTCCATTTCACTCCCAGATGCGTGACGATGTGGCGCGACAGGTTCTCCTGTCTCATCTGCCGAGGATGAGTACAGTCCTCCCACTGACATGCGGCGGGGCCGCTTTGAAGATGGTGGTAGTTTCGTAGGTGGCGTAGTATTCGACGTCTGTCGCCGACGATACATTTACCGCATGGGCTTCCATAGAGATCATAACGACATTGATAGAAGCACGGTGTGTTACCGTAGCGGGATAGCGCGTATGCGACATCTGCATGGTCAACTGGGGAAAACGCCGGTTGCGTGGGTATGTGAGACACTGGTGCAGACATCGGAATCGTGATCGAGTCCGTAAGTGATTGGGGGTGAGTTTGTCTCGCACCGGGGACCATGAGGGAGGTGTGTGTATCAGGATCCCAGCCCTGAGCTGGGACAA
Source organism: Chalciporus chontae (assembly GCA_038089555.1). Lineage (NCBI taxonomy): Eukaryota > Fungi > Basidiomycota > Agaricomycetes > Boletales > Boletaceae > Chalciporus > Chalciporus chontae. The sequence continues at coordinate 1,588 of JBBPLD010000184.1, read as the reverse complement.
ATTGTTGAACGTAAGGACCCGACACGTGATGATAATGAGGGACATAATCAGCCGCTGCACGGTGAGGTCTAGATTGGGAGTAGGGATGGCCAGTCAAGGACGCAGCGGTCTGGGAAGATCTGACCACCAAAGATGAACTGGAAGCTTGAGCGCAATACGACCCGTTCATCGGGGGTTGGCATAGGAATGCTGGAGAGGGCCCATAGGCGCCGTGAAGAGGGAAAGCGGAGGATTGCAGAGGCACCGTCGGGAAGGCACCAGACGCAAACCCCTGTATTGACGAAACATGGGAAACCCGATCATCGCTACACGACGGGTTCAGGAAAAGGTTATCTTCTTGATAGAAGCTGACCTCGAAGAAGCGGTTTGAGGGTACTGATCCGCGTGTGCTAAGATTTGGGGCACAGGGAGGAATTTGTTAAAGTTCATGATTGGGACGTCGGTGCTTCTTTGATTGAGAAGAGTGAACTATCTGAGGGCAATTCTATAAGTACCCTTCTGGGAGTACGCTGTGAATGACATCGTCTGCACCGCTCGGTGCGCAAACGCGCAAATAATGTATGAAGGGCGATGACGACAAGGCCGCATCATCGCTCTCGGAGGGAGTGAGAGATAGGTCATGAGGAACTCGTTGCACGACGTCGGCCACCTTGGCGTTCACTCCATCACCGTGCCACTGGACCTATTACATATTAAAGGCTAGTCGCGGGGATATGAAAAGGGAATTCGGATTCATACTAATTTCATAACACTGCTGCTTTGACCGAATCTGAAAAAGATGGAAACCAGGCGACATCCGCACCGTGAGCATTGAAATATTGACCGTCTCAAAATCTCAAGGATGAAGCGAGGAGGCGTCACCAAACTGCATATAGCCATGGAAACGGCGACAAATAATTGGAAGTGGTAGTCCAAGTCGACATGGAATTATAGATTGTTTCACATGGTTGCTGAATGAAGTGGTGGGCGATTCTACGATCGTCGGCAGTCCGAGTAGGCGTGTGCCCTGGGTGGTTTGGGTGAGGCATCGTAGCGCGCGTTCTCGGCATAGACAACTCCGAGCCATCCATATTTTTGCAACAGGCGCTTGTGGCAATGTGATTCAGACGCCTGCCTGGACGTGGAGTATTAAACACAGGTCCAACTTGTGGTCGGTTAGAAAATCCTATGTCAACTCAGAAAGTGCCGCAAATGACACACCTCGGGCTCTGCAACAAATGAACTTGAGGGAACTGGGAAACGGCACATCAGCGGTATAATCTCCCATAAGTACACTATACATCGTGAGATGGGTGAGTCAGACATGAAATCAATAGATCGGAACAACCGTCTTATGCGCATTGAGAGTGCAGCTGGAAAGTCGCGGTACCGTAGCCCAAGAGGCGTGCGTAAGCACGTCGACTGACACCGACTTCTCGATTCTTCGTGTGAAAAATCCACAGTCCCTACAGCGGGCGTCTTCAGTCCCAGCCACAGTCCCGAAGTTCACACGCCACACCGCCACGCCGCGTCGTGTCCACATCCGGTCAACGATACCGTGCAAGACCAAGGACACCACATCCACGAACGAATGGCGCAATATCCAGCG